>BQNB010106884.1:0-23293 GCA_026074375.1 Tanacetum coccineum | reverse complement strand
TAAGTGATGTTTGTGTTTCCGAAAATCAAATGCTTTCAAAATTTGGTCCTATAACATTTAAAGTTAATTATGTATTATACGTTTGATATCATATCAATAGAGAACAAATCAATCATGTTTATAACTATTTTAGAAGTGTCTACGCATTTTACACAATCTTTAGACTAATAAAAGGATAAAACGTATAAAGCTAATGAGATTTATAAGACAGATGCATGAGTGAGTAAAAAGTCACATGATTATTTATTAGCATGCCAATTTAAAAGTTAATGAATATATAGTTCAAAGACCTATTAAAATATTACGCAGAAATCTTAATCGCGTTAATGACTTAATGGTCAAATAACAACCACACCATTTTAAGAAGAGAAGAAAATTCATACTTTTGTGTTAGGTTAGTTTTTTTTTTAGAGTTTACATAGATCGCCCCTGTGGTTGTCCCGAAATTGCAACTTTCGTCCTAAAAGTTTTAAAATTACACCAGTCGTCCCTGTAGTTGTCCATTTTGAGTTGACTGGTCTTTTGACCCTTTTTCCATCCATTTTCCTGGCAAAAGCATTATTTTCGTTTCACGTCCAAATAAATAACAGGGACCATTTATGTAACTATTTTTTTTCAAATACTTTTATTAATTAATAAAAAACACAAAAACACAAAAATTCTGCTTTATCCAAAATCACAAAAATGATGAACACCAAAATTAACAATATTCTACCACAAACACAAATCCCCAATTCTCTCATTCTCTCATACACAAACACAAATCCCTACCACCCTTTCGATCAACCACCTGATCTTATTTATTCATTTATAATCAAAGTTCACATATCTAATAATATATATACCCCCATCTTGCATAATAGTAATTGAAACCATGGGGTCCTGCATAAAACATTAAAAGACTTGAAGCAACCATCTGTTGATATCAAACTTACATTGAAGCTACCATTGGATTGATCAATAAAGAATCTGAGGTATCAGATCTATATTTGAGGCTTCTACCTAGTCTCTGTAACTTTGTTGAATCAGTTGAGTACTCTAGCCTTTCATTGGCAAAAATTGATTTGCTACTCAAGCGTTCAACACCTGCAACGTGGTTCCCCATCATCTAAAAGAATCTACAGTTGCAAAATGTCGTCAAAAATCTCTACAATAATAGTTATTTGCCTACAGTTCCTGTGATACTCAAGTTTCTTTAGACGTTTGCACGTGTAAGAGGAGGTGCATAGATGCTTGCTAACTGTGGATTCTTTTCATATTTGAGAGTATTATTGGAAAATAGAAATGAATCTGAGAAAGCTGGAAATGAAAAGAGTGAGAACATGTCGGGTCTTGGGTTGGCAGTGGTGTCGATGATTATTAATTCGTTAAGGGACAGTTCTTCATCTTCTGATATGCCACTTGTCGTTATGCACGTGAGGTGTTTGATTAATTTCCTCACTCGTATGTGCTTTTATGAAACACGATTATTGGGGGTTATGCAAAGGGAAATATGTTTAGTAAAGAGGAGCAGAACTTAGGGGAAAGATTGAATGATGATAAGAATGGATTGATGAGTGTTTTTGAGTTTTTTTAGATAAGATGATATTGATGTGTGTGTAGTCGGAATCACTGAGTGGTTGCTGTTAAAAAATGAGGTTGAAGTTCAAAGTTATGATGGCGGTGGCTGGGATTTGATGGAGGTGGCCGGAAAAATTGATGGCCGAAAACAATGGTGGTGGGATGGTGTTTTATGATGAATATTGTTATAAATTATTAATAAAATCTGGAAAAAGAAATAAATAAACAATAAAAAAATTGAAAAAAAAGTGTTACATAAATGGTCATTGGGGGTATATTAGTCATTTTTCACTGCTGTTAAAAGAAAAATGGATGGAAAAAAGGTCAAAGGACCGGTCAACTCAAAATGGACAACTACAGGGACGACTGGTGTAATTTCGGGACTTTTAGGACGAAAGTTGCAATTTCGGGACAACCACAAGGACGATCTATGTACTTAACTCTTTTTTCTTAAATAAACTACTACGTATAAATTTCTATGCCAAGAAGAAGAAGAAGAAGAATATTGCATATTTTATCTTTACTTATGGTTTAATCTTTCTCTACTAAAATGTCATAATATAGAATAACTCAATGGTGCAATCAAATAAAGATGAGGCTACATAACGTGGTACGCGTCAAGTTTGAATGGGACGCTTGCGTATGTGGTTAACAGTCCACTTAATTTACCAATATTACACCCCCTTATAACACACACCCTACATCTCATTAACCCAAAAACAAAATATGCTACTCCCATCTTATTCGATTAAGCAATCAAGAAATCTCATCCATCTTTATATTTCTTATGTCATCAAACTCGACAACCCATGAAGCAAAAACAAACCCTTTATTTTCGGCTTCAAGGTCTTTTATAAAATCTCAGGCAGGTTCATTGTATTTTCTTTATATTGTGGATTTTTTGAGTCGAGTTTGAGAAAGAATGGAACAACCTTGTTCTTGTGTTCTTTCGTATAATTTTTGAATAGTAACAAAGAAGGATTGCTTCACAAAGGTCAATGATGGTTTTGGTTCGAATCATACACGATCTGTAAAAATGTGTAACAAAGTAGAACAATCTGAGATCATAGTCTTTGTTTTACAATTCGTAAGAACACACTGAGATCTTTGTTGGTTATAATTATTTGATGTTTTAAGGTAAAATGACATTTATATTGTGAGTTGATGAGTGATGGCTTGGTTGTGTCTAGATGTAGGATTGTGAACCACTAAAACAACAACGAACCACCCAAGCTCGAACACCGCCTATTAAGATTTGGTGATGTCGGTGGCGGAAACAGTTTGTTGGCTGCAGTTCCAGTGGCTGTGGCGGTGAAAGAACTGATGGATTGTGCTATTTATAAGGTAGTCTAAAGGCTTTGAAGAAGTTGAAAGATAAACAAAAATAACTATGCCATTTATAGCTTGCAAAAGCCATGTTGATTGGTATTCTGCAATTGTTAGTTAGCCAATATAATGCATTCCACTTTCAATAGTTGTGTCCGTAGAATTACGCATTTAATTTTCTGTAAATGTACCGCCTTAGTTTAGTTTAAATCACTCGTTTATATGGCATAGTTACAATGAATAATTATTACTTGTATTGAATCGCATATTTTTTTATAAAGAATTAATAATAACAAGCGTGTAAGTTTAAAAATTTTAAGACCTCTATAAATAAAAGTTATAAATGCTTTATATATAGTAGAGATATAGATAAAATATATAGAACAAATTTATCGATGAAACACAAACACAAATCCTAAAGATGTCGATTCCACAAACCTCCTCCCACAACCACCACTACTACAAAAATCGTCATAAAGCCCTGTTGAAAAGGGTGATAGAGCCCGGTTTTGCTGGGGGGCTCAAAGGGGAGGGGACTCTATTTGGGAACCAAATAGAGCCCGGTGTTGAAAACGGGTTCTATTCTAAGTTATAGAGCCCGGTTTTCTATTATAAAACATGGCTCTATGTTAAAAAAAAAAAATTAAAAATATTATTTGACAGAATTTTAGCCATAAAAGCAAATTTCAAAGAACAAAAAAGTCGCAGTTTCATTATTCTATATATCCATCCATTATAAGAAATCATTGTTATCTAATCTCCATCTCTTTCTATCATTAGTCCAGCCTTCAAACCGCGACTCCTCTTGTTGTTGAACATTCTTTCTTTCCGACTTATATTGCTGCATATATAAAGTATCACTAGCATTGATTAGAACAAGTAAAATGATAAATCCATCTGGGTGTTATCAGGTCGGGATTATAAAAACGTTCAGTTCAGGTTAAAACCAAATGCCATTGGTCTGATTCAAATATGTAGACACACCTCTCCAATAATGATATATATGTATCATTTTTATGAAATGACAACCACATAAGTATCTTTGCTTAAAAAGATACTTTAGCAGTTAGCCATTAGCATTTTGTAATAGAAACTAGGTACTCTTTTTTGCCGCGCTATTCACGGCCCTGTATTCTCGTATTCATGTTCATGCTGATACAACCAACTCAGCAGAAACTTGGAGGCACTTGCTTTTGTTAGGGCCAATGAGCCGACGACGGGCAAAGGACTGACAAGTCACAATACAGAACAATCATTAGCATCAATTATATGCTAATTGAAAATTGACTGGTACAGAGATATGCAATTATGTATTATGTTTGGTAGTAAGCCGTGTTTTTTTATATTTTCTTTACTTGCTTTATCTAATTAGGTAAAGTGTTATATAAAGGTTGCACTTAATTTTCAACAAATGAATGGCTTCAGTTATCCCACTCAGTTGTTTCTCAGGTATAGTATTGTGTTCCAGTCACAGGCACAAGGTTACTTCCAGGCACAGATTGTACATAGTCCGGTTCAGTAAATGAAACACCAGTAGCACTTGATATGCATGTTGTATTGGGACTATTAAGTATCACAGTTAACCTAACGGACTGATCATTTAAGTTAGTTATAGTACAAATTTTTTATGCAAAGAGTCCCTGATGACTTTGCAAAGAAAAAAAATTTTTGTATGCAACGAAAATTATTAATGCTGAACTTGTTTCAAGACATGGAGTACAACAAACTCACATGATCAACATAACTAGTTATGTTTTAAGGGTATACCTGAATCCAATGGAAGTGAAAGAACGTGATTTTCACTTTGAGTTCGGCTCTCTGGTCTCCAGCTTCTCAGGGGCTTATGACTGTATAATGTGGCTTAAAACCAGATTAGTAAAGTAAATTACTTTTAATAGAAACTAAAATGATACAATCCTAAATTGTAGAAGAAGAAAGAGTTCATAGTTTACCAAAACGAAAATGTCTGTTTTCTAGGATCAACACCATCAGCAGCAATCTGAGAAGCAAATGCTGTAAGGAAAAAAGATCGTTAAACAAGAGATATCAGATAAATATTTAATATTAAAAAATTACAAAGGACTACAAGACATATCGTGAAGACACAACCAAATGAACAGCAAAGTAAATCGAGCATTTCCTACTATAGCCATTATCACTGGTGTCCTACTATGTACATGTGATGTTCCTGAAACAAAAGAGAGTTAAAAAGTTTTTTTGTCCAAATAAAATCATGAAAGAAACGTGAGCAACAATTACTACCCCACGCAAGCTAGTTCAGAGTGACATTCATATTGGTACCTCAGAGTTCCATTACTATCAGCATTCACGTTAATAAATGAAAAACTCCTTAATTAGTGATGCGGCCTGTATCACAAATGTGCTCATCATATCTGGCATTGCAATACATTTGAACCTCTTACTTTAGATGCTTCAGTCCCATTAAGAACCTTTTCAACGGGACATTTTTGACCTGTGACCAAACTGCCCCAAATGATGCCGTTAGCCTCTTTTATTTGGTTTCTATTCTACCTAACATGTACTCTAGATACATCACGATACACTTGAACTCACCCGGATTGATACTGATTTTTAAAAAAGAGGCAAGTATTTAAGTGTACCCTTTGGAGCCAAAGTAGCATACCAGCCATCTTGATTTTGAGCTTTCGTTGTGGTTGACCCATAAGGTCTTGCAGCAGTAGTTATGAATCTGCAGATATATAGGTTAATTAGAGAACATATAGATAATTACTCCAGTATGAATGGCAAAATAAGATATTTATCTTTTCGTTCCATAAACATGCAATACAAATAAGATCATTTATGTTTAACAGAAAGTCTGTTTGTCAAAATAATGTCGGGATACATTGTAGCGACATCAAGATGATATATAAGGGGGCATTCTTCTCGTGTTGGTTCATCTCGTAACTTTATAAGTGATCTAGTAAGATTATAAATTGGAGAAGGTCGTGAATTGCTCATATTTTTCAAATGTAAAAATAAAAGTGGATAAATCCTTTCCATTTTTAAATTTTTTTAGCATTCTTCACTTCGTCTGGTTTGAAACAGATTCAATGTCCATCTTACCTTCCACTCTGATAGCATATAGAAGATCAGATCAAGATTTTCAATAAGAACCTGTAAAAGAAGGACAAAAACTTTATCTTACTATCCGGTCGGTTGAGTAAAGGAGGGTTAAGTTGGGTCCAAAACATGTTCAGGTTTAGGGTGAGAATTGATTGTTCGATTTCAAAATCTGGCCAAGATCGGTTCGGGTTTAGTCCAGGATCCGGGCATTAAGTAAATGGGGAAAAGATAAACTTACATTGAAGGCGGGATGGACAAGCTTGAAACAAGTCAGAAGGGTCGCAGATCTAAAAACACCAGTTTCCAACCACTCCACATGCACTTATATATGTCGCGTTCTCAATGAAAATGACCATTATTGACTTTTCATATTCGCTTGGTGCTTATTGGCCAAATAAAAAAAGTCTTGGTTCGTATGTGAAGGTATAAATGCCAGGCTTCACCTCTCTCATATGTGAAAACCACAAAAGTAGCAGCTCCTCCTGCATAATAACAGAAAATTAATCGTTAAAACCTTTAGGCACAAAATTTAGGAAAAAGATTCTCTCAAGTTGTGGTCAAACATGATTGATCATGTTATGTTTTTTGTGAGGGGAAATAAATAAGTGGGCCCTTGATTTTCATTAAAAGAAAAAGTTGTTACATTTATCTAAATTGGTGATTGGTGAACAAAAACAAATATGATGTCTCATGTTTGACTAACTTGAGAGGATTCTAATCCCAATTTAATACAAACACATTGAGAATCAATACCTCATTTTTCACATTTTGTCACCTTTATTACCGGAAGTAAATCGTAAAACTTGCAAAATCATATGCTAAAACGTCGTTATCACAATGAAGTATTAATTTCCTTAAGCTGACTATATTAACAAAACATGCAGCTAATTCAGGCCTAAAACCTCCATTTTGGACAACACATAGCATGTTCAAACGACCAATTTGTGAGAGAAAAAGCTATACCGAACAACCCTTTTATGATAGTGTATAAGACACACAAAAAACCCTCATATATGGAAGCAAATTCAGGCCTAAAACCTCCATTTTAGACAGCAAATAGGATGTTCAAATGCCCCATTTGTGAGAGCAAAATAGCGTTACAGAACAGCCCTTTTATGACAGATAATAACACACACAAACATCAGGACTAAAACCCCTATTTTGGACAGCATAAGCATAATCAAACACCCCAATTTATGAAAGCAAAACACAGCCAAAACCCGAATTTATATAAACAAAACACACATGTCAAAAATCAAGACTTAATTAACTAACAATAAAAAAAACTAAAAACACAAAGAACTTACCTAACAATACAAAAAACATATACATATATAATCAGATTTAACAACAAAATGAATGAAATGTTAAAAAGGTTAATTGAAAACATCAATTGCTAGCTTGGTTGTGTGACGAATGGTGTGCGACGGTGGTGGCGGTGGTGGTGTGTGACAGTGGGTAAGTATCAGATTGAGGGCAACGTGTGAAAGGGGGGAAAGTGGGGATTTTGTGAATCGAAGGAAATTTGGGGAGGAAAAATATCGCGCCTTCATGGATTTTGAGATTTCAAACCGCCTAAACATTTGATAAAACCCGGTTTTGTAAAAAGAAACGGGCTCTAAAGGTTTCGGACATAAAGCCCGGTGTTTTAGGGGGAACATGGCTCTATAAGAAGGAATAAAGCCCGGTTTTGTAACAAGGAACATGGCTCTAAGAGTTTTTAATATAGAGCCCGGTTCTCTGTGGAAAAACATGGTTGTATACCTTTTTAAAAAGTATGGAATCCCTTTAGAGCCCTTCTTTCACAAAAAACGGGTTCTATTAAGGGGGCTCTATGTCAATTTGTGTAGTAGTGCACGAAAAGGATTCAAAAATGCCTACCAGATTCAGCAATACCGACTTTGTAATTGATATGTAAGTATTCTACCTACCTGTTTTTTTATTTGAAAAACAATGTATTAAAAATCACCCTAGAAGAGGGAAACCAAGAAATACAAGCAAGGACTTCCAAGACGAAAGCTCGAGAAAAGAATTACAAGTACTAGAACCAAAACATAAATACCACCCAAGAAACAACTAACCAAAGACCTCTATAGGAGACAACAATCATTCCTAGAGTGTTCTGCTATGGGCACAGTCTTTGTCGTTACAAAACTATTCTTGGATGCAAGCCAATTCCTAGATGTTTGAGTATTGCTCCTAGGTTTTGGTTTGATACCATTTGCTGTGGGTTGTGATCTAGCAGAAGGCATCACACTAGGTTTGGAATTCCTACCTTCGTCTTGTGTCTTGTTCTTAGCTTCCTCTAGGTAGTGATTATGAACCATGTCATTTGAACTAAATCTTGGCATGTTCTTTGAACTATTCCTAGATTCGCTAGATGCAATCACGTGATGAGGTTTTACAACAGCAGATTCTCTTTCCTTAGGCAAATAATGTGTAGTGACTGGTTTTGACAAATCGTTATAGACATCAACTTGGGAGGCAAACCGTGGCTTTGAAATTCTAGGTCGTTCAGACTTAAACGCAGGGGGGGGGTCGGTTGTCGTAAAAAAGTGATTGGTTTCTATTGTTGTTGTAAAACCGGTTTCCCTAAGATTGATGATTTTGCAAACTTAGTATTCACACTATTTCCTGTTAATTTTCTTAACTCATTTTTTAATGCTGCAATTGCAAATCCTTTTTCCTGAAGTTGAGCTTTGAACTCATCATTTTGAGCAAGCAAAGAAGTTGTGTGTTCTATAGTCTTAGTTCTCATTGTCTTGATAGAATCAAACAGTTCTTTGTAATGCCTTTTCAAAGTCTCATTTTCCTTAAGTAATTTTTGCCACTTATGTTCCAATTCGAGGTTTATTGTTTCAATCTACTTCTAATTAGTCATGTTTAATCTTGGCTTCTTTACTTTTTACTTTTGAAAATTGACCATGTTTCCCTTCTTTTAAAGCTTGATTTTGATATTTAAGTTCAAGATTAATACAATGTGCTTCCATTCTTAAAAAATCTTTTTGAAATTGGGCAACGGTCTTTTTGAGACAAATATTTTTAAATTCGAGAGATTGATTTAAAAATTCAGTTTTCAGGTTATCAGTTAGTTTAGCAGGCAAAGGACATGTGTCATGACATTGTTCAGCATTCTAGTGAACCTCTCATTCATTATTGAATTTAGGTTGCTCAGTATGCTGTTGTCTTGTAGCAAATACATTATTATCAACAGATAATTGTACCTCAGCCATTGGCTCTTCATTATATATGGGTCTGAGATCGGCATCATCAGCATGTGCATCATTCCCTGATCTGCTACGTGTATCCTGCTCTTTTGATTCTGTCTCGCTGCTTTCTGTGTCAACCAAACTAGCATCCATTGTTGTACTCAAATCATCCTTTTCCTCTGTTGTCTGCATCTGTCTTTCATTCACCCAGGGTGTCATGACTTCTGTGTATGTTGTGATCTTTTTATCAATCGACCTATTAAAAGATTCCATAGTGTTGGATCAGTGTGTGTCACGGAATTCTGGAATCGCGAAGTTGAGTGGTATTGTAGGAAGTAATTGCGTTACATTACAATATTCATCATTCAAATAAATCCGTGACTGATGGAACATTGAAACTGTGTCTCGAGTACTTTAAAGAAGCATGATCCAATCTCTTGAATTCTTTGTTGTCAAGTTTCTTCTTTTCAAAGTTGATCCACGTTAGGAAACTTTGTTGACTGTGTAGGTCTCTAAGATCTTGACCAAAGTTTGTCGCTACGCAAATGAACGAGTTTAAATCCAGACTACGGTTCGAGTTCCTTTTAAGTCATTGTTTCGAAAAAGCTGAGGTTGTGAATGTAGTTGTCGGGAAAAAGTACCATGCAACCTCTTTTTGATTTTGTCTTGATTTTGTTTGTATTTGTTGTTCTTCCGCATTTCCAACAAAGATAAAGTATTTTTCGTTTTATTTTTTTGTGTGTGAAGTGGAAATGTGATTTCGTAGGATCTTAAGCAGGGGTAAAAGTGATTGTGTTGTGGATTGAAACAAGTAACGTTTTTTTTTTTTTTTTCCAAACTGATTTTACAAACTCTATGAACTTTAAATCGTAAATAGATTCGACTCATTTTACGGGATTTTACTAAATAGGAAAAAATCGTGAATGAATAATTTAATTGTTGTTGGTGAAATCGTGTTGTCGTTCGAAGAACTTGAGCTTTTGTTGTACGATTTAAGAGCTAAAAACGTATTATGAACGGTGAACACACTTGCAAATTAAAATAATTAAAGGTTGATGAAACATAAACAAGGACTAACGGTGCAGTGAAATCCAAGTTATCTGCTTAACGGTTATTAATTATAGTTGTAGGGACTAACGGTGCAATAATACTGTTCACTCTGGAGGGCAAATGGGCGGTTTTAAAAGAAACCAAGGGACTAACGGTGCAACACCAATTTCAGGCTTTTGAGGACTAACAACCAAAAAAGGATTTAATGGTTAACGTCGAATTAAGGTCCAGGGACTGCTGAAAGTGTCAAAATCAATAAAGTTTTAAATTTAATAAACAAAATGTTCCTCCTTTCACACGTTCTTGTTCGTTTTAAATTTTTTAAAATGGAACACGATTGCATATTTGATATCACACGGTTATCATCCAGCTTGAAATATAAATTTACCACGTTGATCGAATCGTGTTCTCCGATCTCAAGGTATACGTTATATAGTCCCGTAACTAATCCACACTCGAAACCTGAAAATCCCGGAAAATCATAAGAAGACTGCGAATTACGGGGAACTATGGGATGTTGCAAATTCGTTGTATAAGAAGAAATTTGGCTATTCGTTTTCCTACTATCAGATTTCCAATTTCGGATGAGGAAGAATCTTGACTAATTCGTGGAAGAAGTATTTGATAATTTGTTTCCTACTCACGATGCCATTCGGTATGATGAAGATAAATGAGATTCGACTATGAAGAGTGTTGCGAGCTCGTGTCTTCAAAAAATTTGCTAATTCGTGTTGTATGACGTCTGATGTCATTGTGCTTGTCTTGATGAGAAACCAACAAAAAAATACGATGTCCTTGTTTCCTTACAACGTGGATCTTGTTCCTTTGTCTTGTTGAACCGAGAGGACCACAAAGAAGCTAACCACAAGGGATGATATAAGCTCAAGAATAAGCACTTAGGACCACAAGAAATAAGCCCCGTCCTATAAATGCTAAACACAACTCTAAATAAGCTATTCTCCAAGAAAAGAAACTTATAATAAGCTGGTTGAACCAGAAATATAAGCCACGAAATTGAGATAACTAATAAGCTACGTTAGAAATAAACTTTTTCAATTAAGATTTTGATAATTTTTTCTAAACCACCATACGTAATCCTTAAGTGAGGCTTGCGTTTCAAAAACAAAATTTACAATCATAATGGTGATAAAGTCAAAAACTGTCCGATAAGCCCAAGTAAATGTTACTTTGACAGTAAGCCCAAAATTATAAGTTTGTAAATAGTAAAAGAAGTTGTAGTAATTCAAACAAAAATTAACGGCAGAAAGAAAAAAAAATTTCGAACACAAATAAAATAAGATGGATAAAAAAATTCGATGTCTATTATAAGCTCAAACAAACTACCACAACGATCTATAATACTACCAGTTGGCGTAGCTGATACCAAATGTCGGAATCAAATAATCACCATCACTTCATATTTGAATAAGAAAAATAGATAAGGAGGATGGAAGAATTTTAGAGAGAGAAACAAGAGAGAGAAAATAAAGAGATGGTTGATTTCTAAGTGTGTGAAATCAAGATAGACGAACACCATCTCCCACTTAGTGAGGGGTTATTTTATACTAACATCACATGGGCTTTGTTGGGCCGAATGGTGTTTGACTTGGGCCGGGCTCGGGATTACAATGGACCTTAGTCCACAACGTATACAATATATTAGATTAAACAACGAGCTCGATACCCGTAACTAGCCTATTACAACATATATTAAATAAAGATCGAAGCTTCCTCGTTGAGTGACTGAACTTCCTTGTTCAAATCAATATTTTGAGGCTAACAATAACCCTATCTTAGTTTTGTCAACTAAGGAAAAAGGATATGAGTAATTCTCACTTTTCTTACCAGAAAAAGAAACTATGTTTGTCTTTTCTAAAAAAAATAAACTTTTGTTTACGAATTATGTTGCAGCAACACAATTAATCAGAACATAGAAAGTTCAATTTTAGTATTTTCGATAATTAAATTCTTAATAGAATTAACTACCCAATTAATTACTAATTAAGACTAAGATCCAACTTGACCTCCCACTTATTACCAGAGGTCTGACCAGTGAGTAAACAAGTAGGGCAAGTGGTAAGCGACGATCGTTAATTGCATAAAAATGCAACTCTTAGACTTATGAGACCGGTCAAGATATTAATCGACAAGTAATAATGTCAAGAGCATGTTTAGTTCTCATCTTATGCCTCGGGTCTAAGGTCTAACCAAGCATACTCGAATTAAGTCGACCAAGCAAGAACGTGCAAAAATCGCCAGAGGTCTGACTAGTGAGCAAAATTCGCCATGGGTTGGAATGACCCTAAGGTCTGACTAAAGAGGCCAAGCCAAATGCACGCGTTCCTGGTTGGCTGGCATAGACTTAAAATTTTAACAGATAGGGGTATACACATAAAGTGATAAAATGGCGTGTACAAAGAAGCATGCAAACAACTTTATAGCACTAATTTTAAAAACCTTTAATAATGACACTGTAGTGACATGCCATAGTTCACGGTAACTCCAATCGAACGCACAAAGAAGCGGAGAATCAGGTCAGCGCGAAGCGTATTAAAAACCTGAGTTCTTTAGGAATGTTGACCACTCCGCCTTAAACTTCTCTTATAGTTTGTTCTAGTGGATGAGCCGTACTTCCCATGAGTCCATAGCGTCCAGTTTTTAAATTCATGAAAAACATGTTTCATAGTTTTAGGTCTTTTAATGTTATAAAAACATATTTTCCACAAAACACATAGCAGGTCACAATGAATATGTTTTAGGCGTGTAGAATTAAAGACCGGTTTAATGTCATCTTACATTATTGTTATTAGTCCGTATTCCATTTGTTTAGGCATGTAAACATGTAAACTAGTAAACAAATAAGCATGTAGGAACATAATAAACAAGATAACATTAAATAAAACAAGTAACAAGTAATAATCCGAGTTCTCTACGAGTCTTCCCCAATTGGAGAACCATAAGACCCTCACTAGGTTTTCATCAAGTGCCTAGATCGCCCCATTCATCACAAATTAATGTGATTGAGTAGGTCTTATAGCCGGAATTTAGGAAACAAATCAAACTAACAATTTAAAAGATCTAGTTTTCATAAAAGATAAAATATTTAGTTTCCAAAAATAAAATATTTACAAGATCTTTTAAATAATTAGGAAGATTTTTATAATCCTAAATAAATAAATTAAAAGAAGAAACAAATATGGCTAAATTAACAATTAATTATATTCCTCTTTTGATTCTCTATTAACTTTTAATCAAAACCAGTAAAACATGGGGCTTATTACTCACCATATGAGTGAGTCAACTGATAACAAAATATCCCAAGAAAAAAAAAAACGCGCGCAGAACCCCCGCCTTTAGAATGTATCAACCTAGATAATATATGGTCGAATCAGATTAAAGCACGTTGTCTAACAACAACTGTATAAATCCTATATAGTTATCATATGTCCTATCATTCGAGGCTATCATAATTTTAAGAGGTCAATGACATGACGTACGAGGAGTTAAGGACACTTAAAATCGTAAATCCAACAACTCTTCAATCGCCAATCCGAAGAAGCCACATTATGAAAATTCCAAGTAATATAACACTTTCGATAACTATTAACATATATAATCATATAGCTACTCCCATCGATTTGTTTAAGTGAAATTCGGAATTATAAAAGGTTTAAAAAAAATGTTTATAATCAATGCCTTTAGTACAAATGACATAACTTTGTCGTTTATATAAGTCCGTTACCTCGCGTATTCTACGCCCACTAAGCTTTCGTATTAAAGACGAGTGATAATAAAATCACAATCTTAGGTTTTGAGATTCTATAGATGAATAGTGATTTTAACTGTTCATTAACAGCTATATACTCGTTTTATACTTTTAATTAACGTAAAACCCATTTTAGGACGTAACTCTATATCGTTATAGCTCCTTTAATTATGATCTTTCGAACACGTTCTCGTAACTGAAAGTATTAATCATATTATTGATAGTTTAATAAAGTATAATTTTCTGAACTGAAATAGTACTTTTTATAAAAATTGTTTTATAAAAGTATTAACTATCGTAAACTTGTAAATGGCGTATCTTCTTCGTTATTAATCGGTTTTTCGAGTTCTTTATGACCCCTCGATCCTTGTGACATGTAGTATTTTATAAAATCATAAAACATATATGTAAATTCGAATTAACAAACATCCTAAGATATTTATTTTTCCAATAATGTTTTTTAAACTTGTTTTTTAGGACTTTTTAGCTTTACCACTTTGTTACAAACCCATTAGAACCCTTAATATCTTATGTCTTACATATATTAGGTCCATTAGGTTATGTTTTGTTCATGTGAGTCCAAGATAACAAGATTAACATGTTATTTTACCATTTTCACTTGTAATTCATAAGTTGACTTTTAGAAACCCTAATTTGCACTTAAACATGTTTACTCTTAAGCATCATGTTAAAACACTTATACATCCCTTTTAACATCATATTAGCATCCATGTGACATGTAAATAAGTTCACAAAACATTAATCATAAGTAAAAATCATTTACAATTCAAGAGTGCCCTAGAAATGTGATTTACTAATTAAAGCATATGAACACATAAAATCTTAAATATGAATAGATTAAGCTTTTGATATAACCTTGTGTGGATGAGTAGAGATAAGAATAACAATCACACCCTTGTGATTAAACCTCTTGGCTTGAAAAATTAGGATGAAACCCTAATTTTTACCAAAAACCCTAATCTTGCAATAACTTGTTAAAACCCTTTCAAAGCTTAACCAACCCTTCAATTCTTCTTAGAATACCTTAAGTATGATATGTAAACACTAATATGGTGAATAATAAAATCAAGTGTTGATCTGTTTAGTGTGGCTTATTTGAGCCGTTGAGCTTCAAAGAGAGACTAAGACAGTTTTTGTGATTTTTGTTAAGTATCTAAGAAAGTAAGAGATGCATAGCATCTATATATAGTGAAAAATCTGAAACAACCTAACCATGGTCACGTTCTAACCATTATGCACAAGGTTTAATTTATTCAAGTGTTTTCATGGTGTATTAAGAGTTGGTTCCCTATGATCTTTCTTAAGCTAGATATTTTGAGCAAGTTGATAATTCTTGGTCCTATCTGAAAATTTCGGCCACATATACATATATGTGATGTTAATTGATATTTGGGTATTGGGTATAATCTTGGGTATACGTTTAAGCGTAGTAAGTTTTGGGAGCTATCCGGGAATGCCAAACGCGTTTTATCGCGAAACTTAGCATTTTACGTAGCCAATAAAAATAAGATGAACAAAGTTATTAATTATCCTTATAATAATCATATAACACTTGCTTGATGTAAACATTTAATTGTTTAATGCCCTTTTACATTGAATATCATTTTTAGTTTAACGCGATTTTACTTAACTTCCGATAAGAGCAAACGCATAAACCTAAAAAAAAAATTGTAAATACATAATGTCATACAATGGCCTAAAACATGAGGTGTTATAGTCTTCCCCCGTTAAATGAGCCTTGTCCTCAAGGCTTATGACATGGCACTTGATGACGGTGCGGTCTTGGTGAAGAGGTGTGGATATTTCTTCCTGAATTGATCTTCACGTTCCCACGTAAACTCAGGACCCCGCCTAAAGTTCCATCGAACCTTGACAATTGGGATACGGCTTCACCTCAATTTTTTGACTTCGCGATCTATGATTTCTACAGGCTCTTCAACAAAATGAAGCTTGTCATCTACTTGGAGTCCTTCCAACGGAACGACTAATGGATCGTCAGAATAACATTTCTTCAAATTGGATACATGAAATGTATTATGGACCCTGCTCAGCTCTTGAGAAAGCTCAAGCTTGTAAGAAACGGTTCCAACCTTTTTCAACACTTTGAAATGTCCGACATATTTGGGGTTTAACTTCCCCCGTTTGCCAAAACGTATGACCCCTTTCCAAGGCGAAACCTTAAGCATAACTTTATCTCCAACTTGAAACTCCATTGGTTTACGCTTTAAATTATATTATTTCATGGGGTTTTTATTTTTTCACAGGTATTTTTTGACTCGGCTAACAAATTATGGTAATATTCTTTTTTATATTAAACCTATTTTTGCTCTTTAAATTATTTTGAATACTATTTCAAAAAGTTAATAGATTTATATAATATTTGCAATGCGTTTTGCAAAGCAAAACGATACGCTTTGATATTTGGGGTCAAATAGACTAATTGCCAACTTTAAAGCTCGTACAGAACCTTTTTCTAACATCAGCAGTTGGTTTATTAATAAAGTCCATAAAAGTTGAAGAGGTTTAAAACTTATAAATACTGAGCATTCATTAATAAAATTTGTTTATTTTGAGAGTTTATAAGAAAGAATATTAACATTAATTACAAATTTGATATGTGAGAGGTTTTTAAAGCATAAGAAAGAAAATTTAAAATAGAAAAAAAAGTGTTATAATTTGATTAATGTGAGAGGTTTACAAAAATAAAATCTTTTTAAAAGGTTTTATCCAATAAGAGTGACTATCTGTTCAAGAAAAGTCTTAATAGAAGAAGGAATAGTAGACATGTCATGGAAATAGAAAAAGGAGTTATTATAGAATCACGTATTGAATATAATATCAACACAGGGATCCTACTACTTCATTGCAGGCAAATCGTGTTATAAAGTAACGTACAATTTCTTGACAAAGTAAAGGTACACTATTTTAGCTAGTTTGACTATTGGAAAGTTAAATAAGCTCCATGTTTTTGACATCAATAATATGGTTGGATTTTCTTGAATAGATACATATTTTTGAGTTTTAGATCTGATAAGGTAGATCTAAAGCTAATATTTTCTTATTTTGTAGGTGGGAATGCAGTGGTCTTATATGCATCTTCGCATCATGATATCCCAATAGTTGTCAACGTGTCTGGTCGTTATAAGATGGATAGGGGCATCGAGGAACGATTGGGAAAAGACTATTTTGAAAGAGCAAAACGAGATGGTCATATTGAAATCAAATCCAAAAAAGGTTAACCATTTACTAGGATGACACACCATGGGTGACGTATGTAGAATTACAATATTATACTAGTATATGTTTATGTTTTATACAGGAAAAGTGTTGTTTCGTGCAACAGAGGAAAGTAAATTGGAACGCCTGAACACGAACATGCATGAAGCGAGACTTAAAACTGATAAAGATTGCAAGGTGTTGACTATCCATGGATCAGAAGATGAAGTATCCATTGAAGATGCTTTTGGAGTTCCTAAATCAAACAAATCATAAATTACAAATCATTGAAGGGGCTAACCATGGCTACGACAAACACCGGCCGGGATGATGTTCTTGTGGTCATGCATCCAAATAAAACACCACATACTGAATCATTATGATGCGTGTGTTTGGCGCAAACTTTATGAGAGCTTATTACGAACTTGAGCTTTTAAAATACAATGACTTTTAAATTAAACTTTGTTCGTCACACAAGCTTCTTAAACATTTAAAAAGTATTTATAATAGCTTATCATTAAGGATAACTTTAATTGGAGTTTCAGCTTTTAAAGGTGTTTATTTACATAAATAACCTTTGGTTTTTGTAACCAACTGAACCCACTAAGATTTGAAATCGTGTGAAACCGATCTAAATAACCTACCGTGGTTTTCCTGTGCTGAACCCAGTCATGACTGATCATTTACGAAACACACTGTCTGTGAATTGCTTGAATACTGAGGAATCATGTTCTGAAGTACATGAGCTTTTAAACTAAAGTTAATTAACTGTAATGAATTTCTTTAACTCAAACTAAGTTTAAAATAGAGCCCAAGTTTGAAAGTTAAGCTAGGTTCATCACAGTAACCTTTTATTGAACAACCGCGGAAAGACTTCCGGTTGGTCATTTTTCAGTCGGTATTATTACTATATATTGTGATATAATATAGAGATCGTTTCTATCGATCAAACACAAACACAAATGAGTGACAGAATGCACACATGAAGTGATTATGCCCATAAAAACGCTATTGCATACCCACTCAACAAGCAGCACTACACCAATCCAAATATTTCTGCAAGTTCATCTGTATAACCACTAACGAAACAAGAGGTGCATAACATACAATGCTAAACGGGTCAAAGTTTTACAAGTCACAAAAAAGTCTAACAGAAAACTCGTAAAAAAACCAAACTCGTGCTAAACAGATGATAGAATTTCACAATCATGATATTCCAAGACTACAAAACCTCCTAAAGAAAGACACCTTTTAAAAAAGAATGTAATACAAAGCTATATTAATATGAAAAGAAAAATAATTTTCAAGTAACTGACGTAGAACATACACAGCAATGTTTCAAAGTTTAAACTCAGGACGAGTGAGTTCCAAGAAAATATGATCACGATCACCATAGTTGTCAAACCAAACATACCTAAGAGAAGGCATATTAAACACACAACTGGTAACAACTTGCTCGCTAAAGGGACAATCTCTCAGTTGTAGCTTTCTTAATTTCGGGCACCCTTTTGATAACTTCACAAGTACCTGCATTTAGAATTTCCATACAGTAAGAAATACCAAAGACCTCAATAGTACCATACTTCCCGATAATATTCAAACCCACATCCGTCAATCCTCCATGCTTACATCCGAGCATGAGAATGATATCTAGCTTTTCGAGTTTTCTGCAACCCATTAGCATAGCCAGAATCCCACTGTCTAGTGGTGGATCCGTTGTCCCATCTTTCTTAGCCAAGCACATACGAAATTTGCGGAGATTCTTCAAATGCGTTCCTAGACACCTGATAGCTTCATTTGAAATGTCTTTAAGTCTAACCTCTAACGACTCCAAATTAATACATGATTTTGCCAGAGCAATCAGTCCCACGTGGGTCACAAGCCCAGTATGGGTAAGTTTGCGCAATTTCTTGCAAAACTGACCAATAACTTGCAATCCCCTGTCTCCACATACATCATCGGTACATAGATCTTCCAAATTGGGACACCTCTTAAACAATAAACACCGGCATTCATAATGCAAGTTAAAATATACATATTTCAATTTCCTTATGTGATTTGAAAGAGGGGGTACAATTGGATATTCAGTGTCCGACGCATCCTTTATACTTAATGAACGAATATTTGGGGGAAACTGGAAACCAACAAGCTCACTCTTCTTATCACGAATCAATCCAGAAAAACGTTCCAACCTAATAGCATATCTAAAGGCATCTTTTAGTTTACTTAGATAGCACTCTCCAAAATTCAGGGATATTAATGAGTTACAACAGTTTTTTGCCAGAAGTGTAAGAGCTTCTTCATAATAAATACCCCATTCCTTAAATTTGAACATTTCCAAAACCGTGCTATTCAATGCTAACTCATGTAACCAAATCCCATCATTCACTTCAATGTCGTAAGAATATCCCAAACACAAAGTTCTCAATTGGTTACAATACTTAGAAACATGCCTTAATCCATCCGTCGAAAACCCTTCACACATACTAATCTTCAAACTCCTTAAATCCTTAGCACGTGTTCTCGCCAATGTCTCAAGATCTTCATCAAGAACAACGAGGCGATCGATATGAAGCTCTTTCAAATACCTAAATCCAAGTGCTAATTGTTCAATCCACGGGGTGATTCGGATATCACTATGATATGTACGTATATATGGGGGACCTTTAAGTGTTAACTTCTCCATGAAAGGGAATCTTTTACTTAAACGGGACGGATTTGGGTAGTAATGAGTGTGGACAGTTAGGCGTTTACGCATAATGCCATCAATCTCGTAAAACTTACGGGAAACTAATGAAACAGAGTTTCGGTCCTCATCGTCGTGTATATAAGATATAACTAAGTCTAAAACTTGTTCCCCTGCTTTGGTTTTTTCGGGCTTGTGTTTGGTCTTACGTTCAGTGGGTGCCATTAAGGTTTGGTTTGGTTTAAGGTTTGTTGTTAAACTTTGAGTGAATTCCTTTCTTGAACCTCTAAAAGTACATAACTAAACCTGCAACAAATGAAATAAAACTAATAAGAAGAAATTTAACAATAAGATGTAAATTGCTTTTTAATTCATACGATTAGATACGTCATATTCGTTGTGTGAAATCTTACAAAAGTATTCAGACACTTTCATTCCATTGTAAAATAGCAAAGATAATATATTATTGATTGTGTTTTTGTTATTACATAATGAAGATTGGCCATGTATTTATACTAAATACATAGCTTAATAAGTAAGCAATCCAAACCCTAAAACATAATGGACCCAAACCCACAATTAGGTTTGGGCCGAATAAGTCAACAGTCAACTGTCAACGGTCAACGATCAACAGTCAAATTAACATAACTTAGCCATCTAATACACCCCCGCAGTTTGAGCGGCAGACTTTCGTACGGACAAACTGGAACATATGTTGAAAGCCGCTTCTTCTTATCTTCTTTTGTCATCTTCGTTGTTCTTTGATGGAACGGAATCATAACTGTATTTTGCGGCATAATTGTTTATCACTTGCGGCTTCCTCCTTTGCGTGATGTTTTTTACGTCATGGCTTGCTTTGCCTTTAGGTAGGAACAACAATTTTACGACCAACTATTTGCGAAAAAACGACAATCATCTCCGGCGGTAAAACAAAGAGTAATGCTGATGACACAATTTTTTTGTTGATGGCTAAATCAACATGTATGAGAAGTGTTATGACGGTTATAGTTTTTGGTTTTCTAGGGTTTTTATTTGAATTGGATAAAAAGACTATTAAAACACAAAATTATAAAGCGAAAAAAGTAAATAGGTCGGGATCCCTCTGAATCATCGACGAGTAGCCGATGACCGGAGGACAACTATTTTGTGTTGGGTTAGAACCTAAAGCTCCGATACCATGTAGAAAGGTGAATGTTTCTCCGAATAAGTCAACAGTCAACGGTCAACGGTCAACGGTCAACGGTCAACGGTCAAATTAACATAACTTAGCCATCTAATATCCATTAGCTTAATACTTAAACTTACAAGTTACAACCATACCATAACCAGATAATATAAACAAACTAAAATTAATGTACTTCTCTTTGGAAGGCGCAGTGTGAGGTACGTGCAAGCTAACTAACATAACTAAACAGTAGATCCAAATTACTTAAACATCCAAAAGTTTAAATACCATCATAATTATGAATTAGTAATATCAAACCTGTGCTTCACACGACAGTGTAAATATATTTGTTATATTTATGAATATAAAGCAAACTATGATACGATTGAACAAAGTTAGATATTATACTTTATACTAAAATCATGCAAATACATTCACGCACGTTAATGATAACAAACACATAGTAAAAGAACACATATCTCATGACTTTTAAAGATACATACTTAACACGTAAAAACTAACCTTCTTATTACTTTCAAACAACATGTCGATCGATCTTGATATTTGTTTTTTGTTTTTCGCACCTATGTGCACCGCTCTCTTGCTTCCACATTGTTAGTTAGCTCTTTGTTATTTTCTTTAAAAATAAGTCGGTCATCATATAGTCTACGTACCACTTGAGGTCCAAAGACTTTTGGGCTGGTTTTTCAGTCGGGTGCGGTTGTTGGCGGTGGTAATTTATGACGTAAAAATGTAAATGAATATATTTTGATTATATTATGCAACTCGCCATGAAAATAAATTTATGCAATTCTTTAATAAAACATATGATATGTAACTTGATACGATATATATTAAAATTACCAACCATAGTAATTGTGTCTCATAATTTATATGAAACTTATTAATACACCATGTTTAATGTTTATACGTTAGACATGGCTATGTAAAATCGTCCGTGAAATAATTTGTTCCAAATCTTATAATCCATTAAGTTTTAGAGTATTGTAATTTGTAATGATGTAATTATAGAATATTTAGTTACAAAATTGAAATTTTAAAGATTGAATATATGATCATTATACATATGTGTAATTAAGAACTTGGTAACCATTATTATTATAAACTTGTGTAGTTACAAATTTGCATTTATATTGTTTTAACTTTTAAGTTTTACGAGGCATGCAGACCCGTGCGTTGCACACGGGTTGTATCTAATTATTGATTGCATACGGTTTCTGTGATTGGGGATGTGTAAGTATGTTGGTGCATGTAATTGAAATGTGACGCGTAATGTTTAGGTAAGTATGTATAAAATGTTAATACAAATAATGCCAAAAAACGTTATTTATATTTTTCGACTTCTCAATTAATATATAAAATGGTTAACATATAAAACAAATTAGATAAACAAATCAAGTAAGGACTAAAAAAAGGCATGATTTAGATGAATAAAAGGTATAGAGATGTACCAAGGAGCGTAAAATTCGACGACAATGAAATTATGTTTAGACACAACTTCGGTAAAGTTGGAATGATCTAAAGTCAATACATATTCTTTCTCAATAGTTTCAGAACCATAAGCAATCGATAAAATCGATGATAAAAATAAAAAAGAACATAAGATTAGTGAACTATGAATCCTAGAATAAGCCATAGTTTTTATTTCATGCAAAAGAGATAGAAGAAGGTGAATTACTAAGGGTGTTTTTTGCGAGTATAAATAGGTGAAATAAGACCTTAAAACGACAGAGTTTCGTACCATATTTTGGTAATATTTATGAATATTTTGTGAGTAACGGAACAAAATTCATTATTTTTATATTGTTGACCAAGTTTATCATATTCTTTACACAAATAGCTAATAACGAATCATCCCCGTAATCAATTCTTGTGGATAAATCCCGAGAATTAGCCATTTTAACGGTTTTCGTGAATCTTAGATAATGATCGTTTTAAGCAATAAGAGATGTTTGTGTTTCCGAAAATCAAATGCTTTCAAAATTTGGTCCTATAACATTTTAAGTTAATTCTGTATTATACGTTTGATATCATATCAATAGAGAACAAATCAATCATGTTTATAACTATTTTAGAAGTGTCTACGCTTTTTACACAATCTTTAGACTGAATGTAATGGTAAGGTCGACCTTCGGTCGGTCGTCCCATATGGAAGCAACTAAGGTCGGTCGTCCCATTACCTCGAC
>BQNB010106883.1:0-23293 GCA_026074375.1 Tanacetum coccineum | reverse complement strand
GAAGAGTACCTTTATTAAACATTTAATATTTATTTATTTATTATTAAAGGTTTAATATGCTTCACGAAATATTTTAAATAACTGGTAGTTAGCGTTATGATTTTATAACTAACTTAATGGGTATTTAAATATATAAACCGAAGGGACTAAAATTGACAAAACCCGAACCCTATGAACCCTTTTGGAGGCCGAACCCTAGGAGGTTCTAGAAGGGGTCTTGGATCAAGTTTTGGATTGATATGTGATAAAGATTATGAATTATGATAAACTAAGGAATTATTTGTTTCCTAGTTTATCTACAACTATGGTTGAGGTGCTATATAAATACCTCATCCCTTTCCCTCATAATCATTCATTCACTCGATCCCACACATCACAATCATAGCAGACGACACATATTGTTCCCTAATAATTCTTACGCTTGAATGCATGGGACAAAAACCTAAACCTATACCTATGACATCAAAACACAGTATATATCCATGCATAGTTACATGCATGATAACCTTTTAATGCATGCATACTGTTTCTATTGTGTTCGACGATCAGTACATATCCCTAGGGGATTTGATCGTGTGATATCAAGATCCAAGAGTTTCTACACTTGTTGTTTGGGTTTTTTGGTTTTCGGTTTTTGGTTTTCTACCTCAATCGATTTTCAGTTCGAGCTACAAGGATGGTTTCGGTACTAGCTACCAGAGAGTATTACACGTGGTATATGAGAGACGTGAAGTGACGACTAGCATCGTGACGTATTTGTTTGACGTGTTGTGTGAGCAACCGCAGAGGTGATAACTTAATCACTAAGATTCAAGATCAATATTCTCGTTTATTGATTTTTATCATTAAACATAAAGGTTAGTATTAATTACTTTAGTGTGTTAATTTTTAATATCAAACTAGATCCATCTGTTGTGTACTCATAGGTAAATGGTTTACTAGTTGTTAAATACTTAGTGTTTAGAGAATTATCTCTACTTACAAAAGTAAGTGGGAGCATCCACGAATCTTGAAGACATTCAAGAACAAAATACATAACCTTCTGAATTCACTTGCTGATGTCATACTAAGGTTAAACATGAAAATGTCGAACCAAAGTATAATGTAACTCTCATTCATAAATCTGCAAGGATGCCTCATCAATGGAGTGATATTTTAATATCAATGCTGAAGAATATAAGTTAGAGGGTCATAGTAAACCTGCTAACTAAATAAGATGAGTTATCACATTTTGAATCAGATAAATATCTTAGAACTATGAATGATAAGATGCAGTCCTTAAAAGACAATCAATGTTTTGAGCTTGATTGACCTTTCACCAAATAGTAAAACTGTGAGGTTAGAATGAGTTTCTTTTGAAGAAAGGCTCGCAAGGACAAAATTGTATACATATTAATGCCTGACTGATGATAAGAGTTTTTAATCATACTCAAGCAATTGACTGTGATTAAATTTTCTTTTCTACACGCATTAACTTTATAAAGATAATTAATTGTCATACATGTTTTCTTGAATCTGAAATATGGCAAATTAAGGTTCATAACTCTTTCCTTAATGATTACCTTTGCGAGGACGATGTGTAATCAAAAGGGTTATGAGTCTATATTTGAGTCAAACATTATACACCATGAAAATTCATCCAGTTTAGGTTTTAACGCCTCTTGTACTACGCAACCAACACATCAGCATTGATCGTTGTACACTTATTAATTTGTGAGGACCTACTCAAGGTAATTTATGGCTTTAAGTTTTGTCACATGGCAATAGATCACACATTATAAGAAGCTAAAGCAGTGAAAGGGAAGTTTACTGGGTGCTGGCGAGGCTTCTATAACGGTGGCATCAAATGTAGATGGTGTTGGTTGGCTGCTATGGTGTATTGCCTGCTATGGTGGTGGTCGTGGTGGCTGCTTGGTGGTGAAGGAGGTGAAGGTGAAAGGAGTGTTTGGAAATGAGTTTAAAAGTGAGTGGTAGATGTATTTATTGGCATGGCACAAAAAATAAAGAAAATTTGAATAATAACCTGTAACCTTTTTGGTTGGTCACCGAGTACACGGAACTGACAAAATTCAAAAGTAGAATACACGGATTTGCAAAAAAAGTAGGCTACATAGAATTGCAAAACATGGCAAGTTAAATATTGTTAGCCTTAAAATATGTCGACTTATATAGAATTACATTAGTTTACTCATGGTCGGATACGCAAGGGCTAGTTATGACATTAGACAATACTGGACCAATAATCAACATACACCATTTATCACAATTGACTTGTTAGACAAATTGTGTTAAGAATAAATATTAAACCAATAATTATTATCAAATTGTCTAATAATTATTAAGGTGATTATGAATAATTGTTAACACTATTTATCAAATTGTCTTAAGAATAGTGAGGTGATTAAGTCAAATGACAATAGTGGTATAAGAGCTAACCAGGGGCGTTTTGTGTTTGTGTTTGTTTGATTCGTGGACAAAAATGGCTCGTTTTAAGCTTATGTTCGAAAAAAATAAAGTATCAAATTTTGATGATAAAAGTGTTAAAGTTTGTGTTTTTATGATGGATATAGCTTAAATATAATGAGTTTTGCAAAAAAAAATTCGGGTAAAAACGTCAAAAATTGATGTTTTTAGGTGTTTTTTTTGGTACTCGTACTTGTCACATCCATCTTAAATGCCCTTGAACACCATCCGTCCTTAAATTTGCCATTTGACACCATCCGTCATAAGTATGCCATAGACACATCCGTCTTAAGTTGTCCATTTGACATCGCCCATCCGGCCTAAATGTAGCCATGGACACCATCCGTCTAAAGTTGCCATTTGATCAAAGTTTGACTTGTCAACATACGCAGTTTGACTTAGTCAATTCCTGACGGTTGACACTATTCTTAAGACATTTGACTTAGTTAACTCTTGCAGTTTGACTTGTCAATACATGCAGTTTGACTTAGTCAACTTATGCATTATTGACCAAACGTTTTTCAGCATTTAAACCTAGTCAACTATGCAGTTTACTAGTCCAACTATATGCCAATTTACTATCAACACATGCGGTTTGATCAATTAACCTTCAAAGTCAAATCCACTTACACCGCAAGTCCTTATTCCACGATTATACTTTCATGACAACGTTATCTAGACAATGTTTATCCGTTAACGACAATTCATTACAACATTTGTCCTAGATTAACAAAGTACGACATTCAATCAAAATACAACACTTAATGCTAAAACGATCCTATATAAGATTCACTAAAACGTCAAAACGACTATGGATTTAGATTTAAAATGACAAGTGATCACGTAGTTGATTTGGTATCCCTTATTTGAGATTGAAGTGGGTTTCACGAAGGCGTCTACTTATTTCATCATCGAGACTTCCTTCTACTTTCTACCCATTTTCTTTAAACCCAATCTATAGAATGATGACTTTGCTTGAACGTATGACAACTGATGAATAAGACTTGGATTAGCCTAGTTATATCGGATGGTAAGGAGTTACATTGCAGAAAACATGGGTAACTAGCCATCACTTTCAAGGAGTTTACATTGTAGTGCTCAGTGTCACACGCAGATGCGAATGTGGATAGATTCAAGAGGTGTTGTACTTTTTTATACTTTTGATGTTGGGTATATGGTACTTAGAGGTTTGCTTCTGCACCGTTCTTCAATCAACAATAGTGCAAGCTTAAGTAACAAATTTAGGGGATTGTACTTTAGTTTCAAGTTTGGAATATCGGGTCTACTTCACCATGTGGTCACAGCATTAGCTCTACAAATAAACGAGGTTGGTAAGTTAGTAGAGAGTTTAAAGGTTGAGATGTAATCAACAATTCTTTACGGGATATTATTGCACTACTCCAAGACAATGGTACTTCAGAGTCTAAGCAAAATTTTCAAGTTTCTCATGACATTCAAACTTTTCACTATTATGTGCTTATGACAAAGAACTTCTCGAGTATATTTGAGACTGTACACAACATGATGCTTCTAGAGATTTTGAAATCATCATAGGGGAAAATGTGTACTTTATTTTACCAATGTCATCTATCCAGGGGAAGTAGTGATACTACATTTACTTAGTATGGTTTTGTGAAGTAATTTACAAACTGAGAAAGAATTGTTTGCTAATATTCTTGCATGTACCCCCGAACGAATATACACCAAGACCCAATGAAAAGTAGCCGTATTAATTTGTTTGGTTTTCTTCCTACAAAATTCTGCTATGTACATTAATGAAAAATAAAAGATTGTTCAAGCTACATCAAAGTGTTAGAATCTGCTCAAGATAGGGATGTTGGTTTGGGGGGAAGCTAATTCAGAAACTTCGCCAAAAAAGAGTTCTATTAAGAAAAGCTCATCGAAGACATGCAACATGGATTGAGGGAAGTTAATCCAACTCATGCATACTATAATGGATCATGAACAAGTAAAGACACTGAAGATCCAAGTTGGAGTACAAGTTTGAAGACCAAAAGAACACAGAAGACATCTTCAGCTTTGGAAGACATTATTTTTGATGTAATTGTACTTGTTAGGAACATTGTAAGTAATTCCTGATGTCCACATATTGGGGGAAGATTGTTAGCCTTAAAATATGTCGACTTATATGGAATTACATTAGTTTACTTATAGTCGGATACGCAAGGGCTAGTTATGACATTAGACAATAGTTAGGCGTGTCCATGACTATAAATACCCTCTTCATACTTTCATGGAGGGGTGAGGATTCACAATGTAATCATCTCATAGTGTGTGTTTCACTTTCTCTCTTTAGAAACACACACTTTTCCCTTTCTCTCTCTACAATCTAATAATATGACTTTCTTTCTATTTAATCCTCCTCGACCTCCGGATCGTTGTTAGTTAGTGATTCTTATAACGTGTAACAGATACATTTTTAGACAATTATCCCTTTTTAATATCGTCCAACTTTAGTCAATTTTACATGAAAACGGATAAAAATATATATTTAAGAGTTGTCTTTAAAGTGTTTAAACATGTATAATCACTTGTACCTTAGATAATAATCACCGTGAATTTAAACAAATTTTATATACAACTAACTAAATTAAATTTTTTGTTCCTTTGTTAAATAAATGCTTAAAATATTCACAATGTTAGAAGAACATTTAAACTTAAACGATTAACATAGTGAAAATAAAGTTTTAGTGACGTTATTTATATAATAAAAAGAAAGTTTAATTGACCCAATAATAAAATTCCTATCAATGCATGTCAAATCCTTATATTAATTTAATTTTTCACTAGATCATTTTCGTAATTGAATGAGTTAAAGAATTATGTTAACTATAAAGTATATACGTGCATATATGTTAGATTTCCACTTACTAAAAAGAATCTAGAATAAAAAGAAACGAGAAACCTTTGTATGTTTTGTTGAGGGCAATGTTTGAAAACCGGGTCTCTAATCGACTCAGTCGAGTCATCAGGTTATCAGTTTAACCGGTTCGATCGTCGGGTCAACCCGGTCTACCACAACGAAAAAATAAAAAAATATTTCTAATGATACAAAAAAAAATATATATAAATCATGAATATTTTATATATTGAGCCTAAAACTATATACTAACAAATATAACATATAAAAAATAAAATTATGCCGCACGTATATGTAATTAACTTGCTTTATTTGTAAAAAATCACGAAAAAGAACAAAACCCGACCCGGTTTAATTTGACCCGTTTTCTGACCAAAAGCGGTTCAACCGGCCGGGTCGAACCGGGTTTCAAAACATTGGTTGAGGGAATTGTCATTTCCATTGTTTGGTTGGTAGATAAAAAAGGTGGAGAGTTTGAATTCTTTAGAGAATTGGGTCAATGTTTGCTAACAAATCTGCCATGTCTATAATCTTGAAAAAATATTGAGTAATAGTTTGGTTACCAATAGAGAGGTTGCAAAGTTCAATATCTTTTTTTTTTTTTGGAACGGCGATTTTATTAGAAACAAAAACTAGAAGGATCTAGATTACAAAAAACAATATATAGGGTTTTTTGAGCCATTCGTTCATACCGAACGAGGCTTTAGATCTATATTACACCAATAATAAAGACTAGTAAAGGACATTATCATTACGCATCGACTTCGAGGTTTTCTCTCGTCAAATAGATGCTGTTTCGATAGATCCAAACGTACCCCAAATGAATACCAAAATCCTTCGAACATTTTTGAGTTTGAATTCATACGATAAGTGAAAAAGCCTAAGACTTCCTTGCTGCATTTGAGTTCAAGTTTGCGAGATCCAAATTCCACCGCTCAAAAAAAAACCTATTAGCAATGTCCCGAACCAATCCACCTAAAAGAAAAATGGTCGTCGATTCATAGCATTATCACAAATAGGACCGAATATCTGAATGTCAATACCTCTACGAGTAATGTGAACCGGTAGGTAAGCATCGGTCTTGATTTTCCAGGCAAGACACGTTGATTTTTAATCGGGACACACTTTACCCATCTTGTTTCTTCTCCAATTTCGGAAGGCATATCTCAACGATAGTCTACGAGCAGGGCCACCAAAAATATACCCTTACTCTCAGATTCCAATTCCATCTGTCGAGATGGCACCGGATGTGACAGAAGAAACCAATTCTACAAGCTGTCGAATTGATTTTGCATCGATACCCCCCTCTAGGAATCTCGACGGATGGAGCAGACCAAACTCGTGTCGTACTATCTTGGGACTAAACAGTAACATCCTTTGAGGATTCAAGCGCGTATACATCTGGAAAAATGTCTTTAAAAAATGCCACTAGTATGCAATGATCAACCAGAATTTGGTGGATCCCCGTTTCCCATTTATGAGTCAGATAATCAAAAACGTAATACCTTTTCTTTGGAGAGATCGGAACCCCCCCAAAACCCACCTCACTCAAAAATCGAGAGCACATGATTTGCAGTAGAAGTCCCATTCATGAATTTTACACCCACACCGTGAATAGCCACAATAAACTTTAGTCCAAAGAGAGTCTTCTTTGCGAGAGAAACTTCGCAAACGCACTTAATCATCAAGCCTCTATTTAACGCAAAATAAGCTAGACACAACTAGCCCGCCTCGTATTTTGTTTGTCCAAACATTGTTCATTAACAAGAAGCCTTTTTACTACCGGATCACTGGCATAAAAGATATGACTTCTAATAGACTCTTAAGATATGATAGCAACCTTTGAAGGAACTTTGATAATAGACATGTGAAGACTGGAATAGATCCTAAAACGTTTCAACAAAGTTAACCGACAACCAATAGGTAAAGTTTTGGATTTCCTTTTGGAAAGCGAGACTTCACTTTTTCAACCTGTCTCTTGCCATGCTTGAGCACGTGTCATAGAACCTCCCACTCTCTGTCCCAAGATAGTAGCTAAAGGGTCAACTTTAAGAACGGACATCCTAAAACTTGCAGACGCTTGGATGACCTGAGCATTTCCACATTTATCCCCATTATCTTACTTTGTTCAAGTTTATTCTTAAGGCCGAAGCATGAAAAAAGCATTTCAAAGTGAATCAAAGTGAGGATTATTACCGTCACTCCACTCCCTTAGAAAATAGCCATCATCGCATAGAACTTATGCGAAAACATAAAGATTGATCCTAAACAATTACCTCTTTAAACATCCCGCGTTTAGATTCTTTGAAAAGATAAATGAAGGCTCCTCCATCACGAGGATAAAGAGGAAGGGGGATAAAGGATCGCCTTGTTTCATCCCTTATAGAATTGGAACCTCATTAGTAGGACATCCATTGACAAGACTAGAACCCTTTGAGAAGTTAGGCAAACTCTGAATCCAGTTACGCCATTTACACTGAAAACGAACTCTTTAAGAAACATCATCTAAAAAATCCCATCTTAATCGAATCGAAGGCCTTTCCAAAAATGACCTTAAAATTAGAGTTATTTTCTCTTTTTGGTACACCAATGGAGATTCATTAAGAATAAACGGACAGTCTAACATTGTCTTCGGCGATAAATGAGATTGACTTCATTAAAATGTCCCCCAATAACATGAACAAGCCTGTTAGACAAATCTTGGCACTGATCTTGTAGATACTTCCAAATGAGGATAATAGGTCTAAAGTTCCTTGGACCAAGTTAGGCGTCCGGGACTTTTGGGATCAAAGCTATAAATGATGAGTTACAACCAGGAGGAATTTCTCCATGATTGAGAATGATTACAGCGATATAAACATCATGCTCAATAACAGCCAAAAATGCCTTTCTAAAGCCAAAAGAAAAGTCAGGGCCCGGTGGATTGGCTGTGCACACAGCCCCAACAGCCGTTTTAATCTCTGTTTCAGAAAACTTCACGCTCGAGGTTCCTGACTTTGGTCTTAGAAATTGTTTTTCGGAAATCTCATATACTTATTAGCACGCCTATCCGAAGGTTTAGCGTATCTATCCTGAATATGAGAAAGAAATTATTGTTTGTACGTCCATTAGCTGCTCTTCCAAACGCCATCAATCGTAATACCCCTGAATATGTTCATTTGATTACGTTTTTTATTCAAAATTCCGTGGAAAAAATTTGAGTTTTCATCGCCTTCGATTGACCATTTGATCTTGGCCTTTTGAGCCAAATCCATGGAATGAATATGATCAATGTTACGAAGAGCAGCCAACACCTCCATTCTTTTTCCCGCTTCTACCTCAGTACCTGTACCTTTGTCAATAACGATATAAACTGGTTCATCTCCTTCTTAAGATTTGCAATTGTAGAAAACTGTTTACTTTTGTTATCTTTAATCCAAATCTTGATGTGAGCTATTAAAGGAATTTAATTTACCCGCCAAGTTAGCATTCCATTAGAGTTAATAGAAGGGGCAGAATTCCAAGTTGAAGTGACGAAATCATTAAAGCCCTCGAGATGAATCCAATGGTGAAAGAATCGGAAGGGAACCGGACCATAATCATGGACCGACTCTCGAAGAAGAATCGGTCTGTGATCGGATAAGAATCTGTCCAAAGTGATGCCGCTAATGTGAGGGAAAATATTTAGCAAATTGTTAGATACAAAAAATCTATCCAACTTGCTCATTTTGGCGACAGGACGTATGACACCAGTGAAAAGCCTTACTCCAAGATGATACTTTTCAAGACCGTGGAATTAATAAAGAATTAAAAATATTCGCCCAAGAACATTAAAAATTGTACCAAACTGTCTGATTTGACGCGTCCTCATTGTAGTACCCATATTCAAACCTCTCCTTGCTCATGATTTTATAAATGCGCCAAGTAGTCCCAAAGCATACGTTTATCACGCGGATATGAGGTGCTAAAACCGCAAATTAATCACGAGGTAATAACGTTCAATAACCAAACACCCCTAATAATGATAAATTAATCGGAAATAGTGAAGATTTTTTTACAAAAATTTAGGTTTCCAAACACACAAGGATATTCCACCTGAATTGCCTACCGAATTTACTAATTGAAGATGATCAAATGTCGAATTACCCCAACACAGCACGAACAATGAAATAGATCAATCCTTCTCCATCTTTGTTTCTTGAATCGCTAGAAAATTCACCTTATTCTTCACACATAACTCCTTTGCCCAATCTTTTTTGGCCTTTTGAGAGGGGCCTTGTATATTAAGGGACAAAAAATTCATCGATCTACAATCGACGCTCCTTGAGATTCAATGATATCGGCAGATTGTTATCACCCCCTGCCATGTTTATAGCCCATTGTTTGGCCAACTTTCACCACTTCCTCCATAAGACACATAAATGAGCCCCCTGAACTCGGTGCCACTGATTTCTTAAAACGACCAAAACCTTGGGATCACTACATTTTCTTTGAGGTTGGGAATTGTTAGACTCTCTCCATCGTCTTTGTTGTGCTTCTCTCTTTCAAAGTCATTAACAGATACTTTCTTATTTCCCACCGGTATTTCAATCATTTGTCGTTATTAGCGTGGAAAAAACCGGTGGGAATTTGGGACTAGAATTTGTACCACTCTCCTTATGTTTTTGATTCCCTTTGTCTTCTTTGTTTTAAGAAAAGGGTATAGCCCAAAAGGATCCATAGAATGAGTCCTTTTTTGGATCCACCTTCATTTTCAAAAAAACCGTATCTGGAAACTACGAGCTGTTTGCTACAATCATTCTCAGATTCAAGGTTCTTCATTCCTTCTTCTAATGAATCGTCATCAGATAATTCCTCCTCATCCGAGTCCTCCACCAGGTCAGGGGTCCAACCAGGGACCTCCTTAGCACGAATCCAATACACTTTTCCACGAAAATGATCTTGATAGTTTTCTTAATTCATGTCCCGAGATGGGACTTAGTGAACAAACCATAATGGTCGATCGAGTGGGGAAACAATCCATCTGAGTCTATTTAGTATCTTAATTAAGTTCCCCCACCTGGTGACAATTCTTTTGAAAGTGTTCAAAGTCCATAGTTTCAATGGAACACCTTCAATTTCTACCCACACAATGCGACCATCAGGATTGATATCGAAAGAAGCTTGGCGAATTTCCGAGAACCAAGAGCTAACTCCCACATTATCGCGGAATGCCTCTTTCGATTTCACAGAGGAAAATTCTAAGAGAACCCACAATTCCCCTAAGTAACTTACATTCAAGTCCACGAAACCTTCGTTCATAAGAGCGTTCTTGAGATTGGTAAGGGACGCAAATTCTTTAATCCTACCCATTAAGGATGAAGATAAGTCTTTGGAGAGCGCACAATCTTCGTCAAGAACAATGGCAGGGGAGTCATGATCAACCGACTTATGATTTTTTACCGCATTAACATATGAATTAGAACTCCCAGAATCCCCACTATTAGGACGAGACGAATTAGCAACCTTCTTATGATCTGCCCCTTGACCCTTGTTCAAAGTAGCTCTTTGAAATCTTGCCTTATTAGCGTGAAGCTTGAATTGACCCACCTAAATTGTGCATAAATTGTTCACCAAGCGATCAACATTAAACACGTTGATAAAACGAACAAAACCAAAACGTTTACCTTCTTTCGTCCTTTTCCGAGGGATAAACGAATCAACAACATGTCCGTATTGTTTACATGATTGAAAAAGCTCTTTTGCCGAAAAATTTTCCGGAAAATTTGTAACATAAATGGAGATAGAAATACGCTTAAACGGCGTACTTCTTTGGTCTACGGCTCCCCATTACAACTTTGATTAAGGGAGATCAAGATAAAAAAAGGATTGAAAAGAAAAACAGATCAGGGTTTCAATGACATCGAGATTAAACGGAAACGGAAACGGAGTCTAATTGATTTAAAGAGGAGAATAACAAATCTAAATTACAAAAACCCAAGATGAGAAACCCGCCTAACAGCTCCGATTGAAAGATTAATCAATCAATGATTAATCCCAATTTCAGGGGTTATAACAGGATTCAAACAAAAGGGAAGAAGGAATTTAGATTGTTAATTTATGGAGTTTGAAAGTCATCTTTGTTAGAAGATGTTCATCAATTAGGGTTTTTGAATTGGGGGTAGAGAGAGAAAAAATATTGGCCTGCGCGTCCTTGTTGTCATGAAACACGTCTTTCAAGTTCTTCCAAAAATCATAAGCTTTCAAGTTTTTCTTCAATACCCTTTTCACGAGAGCCTTGCTTATGGTACCATAGATAGTATTCGAAAGGTATCCGTAGACACTGAAAGTTTTGCAGTAGATAGGTTATAGTTCGCTCCATTGATCATAGTTGAGTTCATCTAGATCAAGGATGATTGGTGTGTATGCTTTTATGTTTGTTACCCCAAAGTTGATTTCAGTTGTTTTGGAAGAGGAACTACTGTCTCCTGTCATTGTTTTTGTGATTTGAGAATGATGTATTTTGTTATTATTAGGGTTAGAGGGAGGGTTTAGATCGACAGAAGGTGAATGAGAACGAAGGGGACAATTTTTTTTTGAGTTTCGGGAGAATAGATCGTTTGTTATGGCTGTGATACCATAGATTAAAGTTGATTGTTTTTTATTCGTAGCATTACAATGAGTCAATATATATACATAAACTAGGGTTTCTATTAGATAGACTAAGCCCTTACAACATCGTTATGGGCTATCAATCACTAATGGATCATACAATAGACTAATACAAAAGTGCAAGCGGCATCCATGTAGAGATGCAAATCGAAACCGGTTTTTTAAAAAACCGGTCGAAAAAACCGAAACCGGTTTTTTAAAAAACCGGTTTTTTTTAACCGGTTCGGTTAAATATAACTGAAACCGGTTAGACCGGTTATCGGGTTTTTTGCCATACCGGTTTTTTACCGGTTTTATTAAAAAACCGGTTTTACCCGGTTTTTTTTTTTATTTTTTTTTATACCCGTCAATAGTTTTTTTAAAAAAACCGGTCAAAATAGAAGTCAAACTAGCCGTTTTTAATTTAAAAAAAAAAACCGGTTTTAACCGGTTAAAAAAACCGGTCAAAATAGAAGTCAAACTAGCCGTTTTTAATTTTAAAAAAAAAACCGGTTTTAAAAAAAAAAAAACACAACGGCTACTAGCCGTTTTATACCCGTTTTTTGTGTTTTTTTTTGTTTTTTGATGATTTTAAGGCATGGCTTAGTACTATAAATACATGTAATGGGTTGGGGTTGAAAACACATCAAAAACACTCACTAATCTCTCTTTTTCTCTCTAATCGTGATATATATACTCTAATTTCTCAAATCCCGCTATAATGGAAAACTCACATTCACAACAAGCTTCCACTAATGCCTCCGTTTCTTCTACTAGCCATGGTCGAAAAATTTACACAAATGAAGATGTGGTGCGAATTAGACCAACTACGAGAAAAGGCGATGTTTGGTCTAATTACGATATGTGTATTATGATCGATGGGGTGGAAAAGGCGCGTTGCAAGAAATGTATGAAATTTTATAACCCCGGGTCCAACTCTACACTCCGGACTCATAAGAGCGGTTGTAATGCGGTTAGCGAAAATGATACTTCACAAGGTACTATTGGTGCGGATGGTCAAGTTTTTATATTTGATAATGATGCGGTTCGACTTGATTTTACGAAGTTTGTCATTCAACAAGCGCTTCCATTCAACCACTTCGACAACGTCAAGCTTACGGAGATCATCAAAAGGAGGCTACAACCGCGGTATCAACATGTAAGTCGTACTACTCTTAGAAGTGATGCTTTTAAATTATGGGAAACGGCTAAAAAAAGATATTATTGATGGTTTTCGTGATTATAAATATGGTGTTTCTATAACTACGGATACTTGGACCGCACCACATGGTACGACAAATTCTTATTAGCCGTTACGGCTTATTGGTTTAATCCGAATCTTGGTTATTAATAAAACGAACAATTGCTTTTAAACTATTTGGTATCCTATATGGATCTAATTAAGAAAAAATTTACATGACACTTTAATTGAATATAATTTAGATAATAAAGTTTTTACGATTTCACTAGATAATGCATCCAATAATACTAGAGCTATGGAATTGTTAAAATTACGTATAAAACCCGTTTTAGATGGTCTTTTTTTCATTCCCGTTGTGTTGCTCATGTTATAAATTTATCCGTGCAAGCGGCATTATAAAATATGTGATAGTTTAAGGTATGAAAATTTAGGAGTTTATTAGTAACTATATTATAGATTCGAGTAACGAACGACAAATGAACTATAGAAGTTTTCGTAAAACAATGGGTGAAGAACCCCTAGGACCTTTCTATGATTAATATACTAGGTGGAATTCTACTTTGCATGATGTTTGTAAAAATATATTAGACAACGTGAGACTTTAAACGTTTTATTTTTTTTTTCCGATCTGATCTAATGTTCCGATCTGAGGGTATCTTTTCAGATCTGAGGGTATCTTTTCAGATCTAATGTTCCGATCTCGAAAACTCCATCTCCGGTTTGCAATTTTGGATCTGTTTCACCATTTCATTTGATAAACGATTGATATTTATTTTACATTGATTTAATTATTCATTCGCTATTAATTTGTGATAGGGTATAGGCTTCGATCCGTTCGTCCCTATATCCTTGTGATCGGTTAACTCGCGAGGGGTAATTGAATTGTTGTTCTTAATTGATCTTTATCAGATTCGACGTGTTTTTAGGGTTTGATCCTTTCTTTTTCGTGATTGTGTGTTTGAACTCCCTTCAATCCAAGATGACTGGTGGACTCTATGAAAATACCAGGCGTCAGTTTTCCTCAAATGAAGATTTTACCAAGAAAATTTCCCATTCGGTTTTTGTAACTAATTTTCCGGATTATGTCAATTCTCGTGATCTATGGAACAAATGTAGCGTATATGGAACGGTTATAGATGTGTTTATTCCGAATAAAAAGTCTAAAGCAGGGAAGAGATTTGCATTTGTCCGTTTCATTAAGGTCTTTAATCTCGATAGATTGGTGAAGAATTTATGCACGATATGGATTGGGAGTTATCATTTGTTTGCAAATCAGGTTAGGTATGATAGGCCTCAAAAACCTCTGAATCCTAATACTAATGTCCCCCAAAAATATGGTTCGAAGAAGGATGCAGACCATAGGAATGGCTCAACGGGTTCTCATCAGAAAAAGGGAGGTGTGACTTCTTATGTTTCAGTTGTTAATGGGGTAACTCCGTTGGTCCAACCTGGAAATTCGTTGTCATCTGCTCCTGCTCTGGTGTTAGATGAGGAGTGTGTTGTGGAAAGGGATTTCTCTAATTGTGCTATGGGGAGAGTCAAGTCCTTTGATTTTCTCCGTTACCAATTACACCCTTCTCGTGGACGAGGGATTCGTGAATGTTACATTGTCCTATCTTGGAGGCTTGTGGGTTATGTTTGAATGTGATAAACCTGATACGAAAAGAAATTTGGTAAATCATGTTGGGATCAATTCTTGGTTTCAAGTGATACAGGAAGTTAATCAGGACTTTGTCAGTGATGAACGAGTAGTGTGGTTAGATATTGAGGGAGTCCCACTTTATGCTTGGTCTCGCAAATCGTTTGATAAAATCGGTAACAAATGGGGAGAAGTGCTGAACATTGAAGACTCGTATGAGACTTCCTTTGGACGTAAGCGTCTATGCATTTTAACTAAACATCCGGTGTCCATTTTTGAATCTTTTAAAATTATTGTTAAAGGTAAAGTGTATATGGTTCGCGCAAAAGAGCTGTTTACTTGGACTCCTTCTTTTGAATCTATAAAGGAACATGATTATTCCTCGGAAGACGAATCTGTTCAAGGAGTAGGATCTAAAGAAAATAAGTATAACACGTATGAGAAAGAGGAGGGTGAGTTTAATAATAGTGAGATGAGAAGTTGATGAAAACCAATTTATGAAAATCTTCTCAGTCAAGGAACACAGTGATACAGTGGATAAGGAATTTCGGCTGTATCCGTTTGGACTTAATGATTTATTAGGTCTAAAAGAAGCCGGTAGAGGAGATTTGGAACGAGTGTCTTTGTCACACCCCCCGGGGTTATCGCCAGTGGATCTTTGAATTCAAGTGACCAAGGAATTGAATAAGGGGTTTTCACCAACGATAAGTGATAGGTAATGAACATTTCTCAAGCTGGTCCATGAAGATGTTTCGTTTTACTACTGATGGGGGAAGTGGATATTAAAGGGGGATCTGTTTTAGGAGTGCTCGATGAGTGATTCGTGTGGGTTGGGCTATGGGGGGATTCTTTGGGAGGGTGTGAAAAAGATATCGAATCCATCATTATAGCAAAGGAGAGAGCTGTTTTTTGATGCAATTTATGTCTTTAAATATTCAAGGGCTTGGTTAGCAAGTCCAAAAAGGAGTGGGTAAAGGTGTGATCTAATATTAATAATTAATTATATTGCATTCAAGAAACGAAGATGGAGAAGGTGTTCACATGGATGTGATATTTTTATGTGGGGTAACTCGAATTTGATACGTGTTTAGTGAAGCGGCTTGGTAAATTCTGGTGGAATTCTTTGTATTTGGGAGGAATCTTTTTTCTAGAAAGATTATTGTTACGATCTCGGATTTAACGTTTTTTTGTAGCATTTATGGAGTGGATCAACTGAGTAAAAACTAAGCTTTTGTTGTGTCTATTTACGCCCCGCAGCAACCTTGCTTGAGACGGGTTGGTCTATGGGGAATTTTATGATTATGTTGGGACGTTGGAATGGAGAGGCTATTTGAATGGCGACTAATCGAGTGCGTACCAATGTTGAAAGCGAGGTAAGTGATCTTAATGTTATATACGCTAGCTTTTTTTTAATCATTTAATATCTTTTCTGGTTTAGTGGATTTTAAATATGGAGGGTTAACACGTTTACTGGTCACACCCTTGGCGGAAAAAAAGTAAGTTGGATAGGTTCCTTGTTTCGGTATGGTATTATTACTATTTCACTAATTTCGGCGTTATGTTTTGGACCGGCATCTTTCGGACCATCGTCCGATTTTGTTATGTGTAAGTTAAAGTGGGACTTTGGACGATTCCTTTCAGGTTCTATCATTAGTGGTTCAAACCTCTGTTGGTTTTGTTGATATGGTGAAAGACTTGGCGCGCCTTGGCTTATTCGGACAATAATAAAATGATTCGGTTTAAAAAGAAGTTACAAGAGCTCAAAAAAGTTATCAGGTTGTGGGTTAACGATAAGAAAATTCAGAGTGCAGGTTCTAAGAACTCCATTGTTTCTGAGCTTCGTGTTAATATTGATAAACGTTTGGATCAAAATGGGCCTATTGATTCGTTGATTTTTAGGCGACAAGACTTAATGAGTAACCTGAATGATCTAAAGGAGATGGAAGATATGGATTTCGTCCAGAAAGCAAAAGTCAGATGGGCGATTGAAGGTGACGAGAACTCGAAGTATTTTTCATGGATAATTAACATGAAACGGTTTAATCTAGCCATCCGTTGTGTGTTTGTGATGGTACGTGGTGCATTGTTCCTACTTAGTGAAGAAACGCTTTTAAAGATCACTATGAAAGCTCGTTTTAATAAGCCCACAAAGGCTAGATTGAAACTCAGTTTCTCCTTTCCGAATCGGTTATCTACAGATCAGGTTGCCGACTTAGAGCGTCATGTGTCTCATGATGAGATTAGATTGGCTGTGTGGGATTGTGGAGTCAATAAGTCACCGGGCCCGGACGGGTTCACTTTTGAATTCTTTAGAAAATTTTGGAAGGTTATTGGTCCGGATTTCTGTGAAAGTAGTTGAGCATTTCTTTAACGGCTCGTTCTCTAAGGGTTGTATTACTCTTCTTTTATTGCTCTAATCCCAAAAGCCTGGGATCAAAATTCGTCCAACGATTATCCCCTATTGTTTAAATAGGGTGTATTTATAAGGTCGTCACTAGAATTGTGGCAAGCGTTTGGCTATGGTTATAGAGGCCTTGTGTTAAACTTATACGTGAACAGCCGTCCGTCAGCTCGCCGCGCGCAACAATCACTCTTTTCTCTCTTGAGATGGTCCTTTATTTTAACGAAGTGCTTGATTGGTGTTAAAAGGAAGAAAACGAAAAGCGGTTGTTTTTAAGTTGATTTTGCTAAGGCTTATGACTCGGTTCGTTGGACTTCTTGGCTTGCCGTCCTGAGGCTTTGGGGATTCGGTTCGACTTGGTGTACTTGGATTAGAGGTATTTTCTGATTTTTGCTTAAGGCTTCGTTATAGTTATGGAAGTCCGTCTGACCGAGTTTCATATTCATCGGGGTCTTAAACAAGGTGATCGCTTGCGGCTATTCTTTTTATTTCTTGGTATGGAAGCTTTGCATTTTTGTTTGTAAAGCAGATTGATGACATATGTGTATAAGGCATTCAGTTACAGGGATCTTTGGCTTTTTTCTCATTTATTTTATGCGGATGACGCCTTTTTTATGGGTGAATGGTCTGATAATAATTTGAGAGGTATTATCAATATTCTTAAATGTTTCCATCTCGCGTCGGGATTACAGATTAATATTCATAAGAGCCAAATTTTGGGTGTGGGGGTCCCGCGGTCTAGAGTTGAGGATATGGCTTCTTCTTTAGGTTGCATATCATGGTGGAAAACAAGTTTCGTTATCTTGGGGTTATGGTGGGGGCTGGGATGACTCGTCATAAGGCTTGGGATGATGTAATTTTAAAGCTTCAATCGCGTTTGTCTAAATGGAAAGCGAAAACCCTCTCGATTGGTGGTAGGCTTACTTTGTTAAAATCAGTTCTCGGTGCATCTCCTCTTTATAACATGTCCATTTTTAGGAGAAGGTATGCGCTAAGGCGAGAGAGTGGATTAGAGGTTGTCAGGACAGGAGAATGATACAAAAACAATTAAACCCAAAACTATACGAGCAAAGTTCCACGTCCCACTCAGTAATTTTCTTCATAGAACATGTTCCCCGCCTTGCATCTACCCCAGCGTCCACACCCCCAATCCAGTCCACCGCCACAATCACCCCCCTCGTTCCGGAGAAATAATCTATCTCTCCTGTGATTGAGTGGATCCGCCGCATCTAAGCGTGTTAGCTTTCAAGAAGAAACGGGGGTCTTGGAGGGGTAAGATAGATAAGGGGGTATCCCCCTGGCCGGGGGGGGTACTTGCTTTGGGGGCGGGGGGGGTGGGGGTGTGGGGGGGGTGATGGGTCGGGAGGGCTGGGTGGGGTCTTGGTGGTTTTCGAGTTTATTTCGCTCTTAATCGATTAGCGCTCCTCTTAAAGTGGGTTGTTTGAGCGTTTCCGTTTCGTTTTCGCAAGATTAGATTCTTTGTTGGTTTCGTGTGTATCCAAGCGGGGTTCTATGGGGGATAAGATTATTCTCATTCAGTTCGTTAAGGTTTCCATATGGAGTCTTCGCGATTTTGGAAGGAAGTTCAAGTGCTTAAGGTTATCTGGATTTGATTCTTGTCGTATTGCTCTAAAACGGATCGGGGAGCATGGTCTATCTACTAGTTTTTGGAAAGAGACTTGGCATAGGGGATTTTCCTTTGTGTGAGTTGTTGTCCGCGTTTTGTTTGCCCTTGATTCTGCTCCCAATATTTGTGTGGCGGCTAAGATGGCTGGCCCCTGGATACGTTCTTTTCGGAGATCAGTTAGAGGATGGGGTTCGAACAGAAGGAATTCTCAGATTTACGTTCGTTTTTGAATGATTCAGGGTTCTTTCAAGTCTAATGATCGTTGGTATTTCTCTAGGGGCTAAGTCATCTAATAGGTCGTCGAATAACGGAGAATTATCTAAAACATTAATATCGTTATTCGCACCCGCCATCCAATAAAACGCATGTCAAATCCACAAATCGTGCGAAGCTACAGCTTCAAGCATTATAGTGGGGTATTTTTTATCACCCCTACCATATTGACCTTGCCATGATATCAAAAACGGTTCGACCAATTTGATTTTGATTCATTGTGAAAAAGTTTGTAATGTGTTTTTTATTGTAAATGTGTGTTTTTTGTGAGAAAATAATATAGAGGTATTGGAGTATTTATAATGAGTTGTGTGAGGAGGCAAAATGAAAAAAAAAAATTGAAAAAATAGCCATTAGGGGTGTTTTTTGTAAATTTATTAAAAAACAATTTTTTTATAAAACTAGCCGTTAGGGGGTTTTTGGTAACTTTTCAAAAATAAGAGGGGAAATTAAAAACAGCTATATAGCCGTTGGAGGGGCAAAACGAAATACATTTTTTTTAAATACACCCCAGCGGATATTGTCAAAGTGTGAATTAAGAGTCAGTCATATTCAATTGCCAAAATTCCAAAAGTTTAGTTGGACCAAATCATGGTTTAAGTGGATAAACATCATCCTTAGTTATTTTAATACTACTATAATTTTCAATACAGTATTTTTATAATCATTGCCGCCATCATACTTTCCGATATGTTCGAATTAAGAATTACTTTCATAGACAATTTTTTGAAAATGTCACACTTTTTTTTTTGAACGGCAAAGATGGAATATATAAAAAAAAGAGACTAGCAAGACGCTAGAAACTTAAAGTACAATAGAATCAACAAAGAGAAATACATAACATCAAAAAATGGTAAAATCCCGAGACTTTAACTGCGAGGGAATCAAAAGGGATGAAAAAACTTTTGACACGAAGGCGCGGATCGGTTTTCACTTCGGCAAAAGGAAAAACCCCCATCCCGGAGGCCGAGGCCACCGTTTTCACTTCGAGGTTGGATATTGATGAAACCCACAAACAAGTCCCGATATGAGAATGAATGAAATGAAGAATATCCGCAAAAACGAAGAAAGTTGCCAAACGAAATAACTTGTGTACAGGGTACGCAACACAGCGAACTTTTGATCGCCATATGTGTTAAGCTTCAGGGAAAAAAACCAATTAAAAGCAGCTCTAACCATTGCCATTACGAGTGATCGAAAGGGATACATAAGCTCATGTCATTCAAGATAACTTCATTTTTGGTCCCTTTTTGAAGCCACGGAAAATGACGAGAAACGAACATTATCGCATAGATCACTTTTCCTCAACGGTTGAGAGCTAAACGTGACGCTATTTCGGTATCTCCAAAGCCACCAAAGAACCGAAGTAGTAATAACATAGAACTAACCTGAAACACCGTTTATTAATAAGATGTGACCTTGGTGTTTCGCCATAGCCTATATGTTAAATGTTACGCTTCACGAATAGAGATGCAAATCAAAACCGGTTTTTTTTAAAACCGGTCCAAAAAACCCGAACCGGTTTTTAAAAAAATCGGTTTTTTTTTACCGGTTCGGTTAAAAAAACCAAACCGGTTAGACCGGTTTTCGATTTTAGTAAGCGACCGGTTTTACCCGGTTTTTTAAAATAACCGGTTTTAACCGGTTTTTTTTTTTTAATTTTTTTTAAATTTTTTTTATACCCGTTATAAAAAAACCGGTTAACGAATTCGGTCAACTAGCCGTTATAAAAAAAACCGGTTTTAATTGTATTAGTATTTATATATTTTTAAAAAAACCGGTCAACGAATTCGGTCACTAATATGTTTTCGGGTGATGGCCATGCCGAAGCTCGAAATGTATTAGTATTTATATATTTTTAGTTGTATAATTGTATTGTTTAAATAAAAGTTATGGTTGTATTTTTTTAGTATGTTTCCGGTGCAAATAAAAAGTTATGATTGTATTTGTTTAGTATGTTTCCGGTGTATTGTTTAATTAAATGTTTGATAATTAACAAGTTTATTAAATAAATGTTCGAAGTTTTAAATTCCGAAAAAAACCGAACCGGTATAAAAACCGATTCCGAACATTTATAACCGAAAAAAACCGAACCGGTAAAAAACCGATTCCGAAAATTTATAACCGAAAAAAACCGATTCCGAACATTTATAACCGAAAAAAACCGATTTCGGAAAAACCGAAAAAACCGAAACCGGTTATTAGAAAAACTGGTTTTTTTAAAACCGAAACCGGAAACCGGTTTTAACCGATTTTTTTGCATCTCTATTCATTCACGAATCACACGATAAAAGTCCCGTACGTACGTTATAATTTGTTCGGTATAAATCAGCTTCCATATATATTACACATTTAAAACTAAATAACGTTATTTTCTTCGTTAGCTATACGTGGTGGAGTCGATACTTTTTACTTGTAATGATTATTATGTTCGATCACTGTAAAAGATATTGGATTAAGATCCTCTTAAGTTTGCTTCAACATTGGGTCATGTTCACCAATCATACACAATTTAAATTGATTAATAATGTTCTTTTAATCAAAATGAAGGGTTTATTTTGTTTACTACGTACTTTTGTAACATGTACAATAAGTTTTATTAGGTTCACAGTCTCTGTTTAGATCTCCTTTTTGACGGTATTGTTGTTTGTCTTTTCATTGGTGCTTAAGTCGTTGTGCTCAATTTTACACCAATCATACACAATTTAAATTGATTAATAATGTTCTTTTAATCAAAATGAAGGGTTTATTTTTGTTTACTTCGTGTAACATGTACAACATAACTTATCATATTAGAAACCAACTTGAAATGATTTTTTCCAACAATATTAAGCAGCAGTTACAAATACTTTTAATCAACTGCTATTTGGTAGATGCTAAGCGACGTGTTTACATAATGACCATGTTGATCAATTTGAGAGGGAACGACGTCGAGGAGCAAATAAGCCGGGGAGGATTTGTTATTATTTTGTAGCTTGTGTTAAATACTTGAGTTGTGGTTTACATGGATTGAGATATTTTAAAGTATAATTTCAACATGATATATCATGTTGATGTTTTTTTTAACCATGGTTTTTTAAACATTATCTGACTAATTTATGAGGTTTAAACTCACCATCATATAGATTTAAACCAGGTTGATGTTTTGTGAGTAAGAAAAAAATGTGGGCTCATAATACTTTTATTTTAGTTAAATTTAAAATATCAATATATCATTTAAAATAATATTAACTTGACCTATCATATTCAAATTTAACTTTATTTAATTTCAATCTGATTTACATAATGACCATCTTTTTATCTAAATATTCATAAGTTGTGATTTGCTTGCTTGTGTTAGATACTTCGAAGTTGCTGCATGGGTGCAATCCATCTTTTATTGTCGTTATCCCAAAGAAGTGTGACCCCCCTTTCATTTTTCGGATTTTAGACCCATTAGCTTGATTGATTGTGTGTGCAAAGTGATATCTAAGACCGTTGCCTTTCGTTTTATCAACGTGATCTCCTTTATTATCGGGTCGAACCAAATGGCTTTTCTTGTGGGAAGACAAATCCTAGATGGCTGTTTGATTGCGAATGAGGTTATTTGTATGGTAAAAATCGAAAATTAAAAGCTTCTTCTTTTTAAAATTGATTTCGAGAAGACGTTTGATAATGTTTATTGGAATTTACATTTCGATATTATGGAGCAAATGAGTTTTGGAGCTAAATGGAGGAAGTGGATCAACGCTTATCTCTCTTCGGCTTCAATTGTGGTTCTTATTAATGGTTCTCCCTCGAATCAATTTCAAATGAAAAGATACCTTCGCTAAGGTTACCAACTTTCACATTTCCTTTTTCTTTTTAGAGTAAGGATCCTTTAAAGTTCATTTGAACTTTAGAGGTAAAGTTTTCTCACAAATATAAAGAAAACTGGAGTGTTGAGTACGTTAATTTATAAAAATTTAAATTTAATAAAAAATTCTTGAAAATTCGTACTCAAACACTATTTATATTTGCCTACAATTATAAGTCTAATGCTACATATTCTCAATATTCACAAGATAAGATTTGAGATAGGACCTGACAATCATATGGTACGCGTCATTAGTTTGTAGTCCATCTCGGGTTCCCTTGCACCAACCAATCGCTTCAGATTTCTGATGATTTCCCTTTCTCGCAGCTGCTTATCGATCAACTCAATCATCAATCCCGACCTC
>BQNB010106882.1:0-23293 GCA_026074375.1 Tanacetum coccineum | reverse complement strand
TGTAATCAAAGACAAACACAACTACACCAACCATAAAATCGGCGGGATAGATACATATACAACAAGAATTTAGGGTTTCGACTCTACGAAAGCAGTAAAGATAGGATGAGAGTAATGATATAATCATAGGTTTTCTGCATGTTTACAAAAGAATAACAGATTTTAAATAATGCACATTTTACTTTCAGGAATACTATAAAAAATTTGAATTTTTACATAGCTAGAGACGCGACGCCGTTAGGATAAATCCTGACGCCGTCTCTAGAGTCTGTAAAAATTTATTCTTCGTTTTTAATGAGAAATTTCCTGCACGCAATTTTTATAAGTCAAAACTGAAGAAAGAACTACATAAAAACCTAGAATTAGTCATTACAATCATATGGCTCGAAAGTGACGCAAATTAATCTAAACAATTTATTTAAGTGTTTGAATTGGGTTCTTAAACCCGGATATATTCCCCTACACTTATTTTGTTGCAAAATACCTTTGATTGCAAATAAGACGAACTTATAAACAAATAAAGCATGATTACAACTAATTCAAACATAATAAAACAAACAATATAGAATTAAAACACAAGACACTCCTAATGTGCGATAAAAGTAAATATTGGGTTGCCTCCCAAAAAACGCTTTTCTTTATTTATGAGTCTTGTAGCTAGACTCGAAGTCACACGTCAAGTGTCGTAAAAGTGGTCTAAGTCGATGATTTCCCTTGGACTTTCTCTTTCGGAGAGCTTTCTAGTGGTGGGGAATTGACTGTAGGGTTTTGGTAAACTCCTCTCCCTCTGGATCGATCAGTCTAATCTTGGCATGCCATGCTCCGTCTCCGTCTTTGGGTGGTTTGTCCTAGTTGATTGGGTTTTTAATTAGGTCCTCCAATTCCCACATATTACTCTTAAGGTTAATGGGTATGGCTCCTATTGGTTAGGTCGGAGTCATGTTGATATTTTCACAAAAGTTTCCCTATGACTACTTGTGACAAACCTAGGTCTATAATTGAACTAATATCCTACAAACAACATGAAGTCTACGATATAGGTAAAGTTTCCTACGAAGACATGCATTCCATTGATCCTTCCTATGAAATTGCTAACTCCTCTATTCGAGTTTTCCCTAGGGTCAAGTTTTCTTCTCATGATCCAATTATACATCATTCGGGTCATGATATTTAGAGGGGAGTTAGGGTCAATGTAAGCTCTTTCCACATGCACATGCCTAATGTTGCATGGTATCTTGAGGTTTGATGAGCACCCTTCCGTGATGATGGGGTTCCTTAGAAATATTTAAGGGATTGGGCCACACATGAGGTACTTGTGATATGCGAGTTCACTCCTAGTCAGGAATATGTTGAAATACCCCACCTTATGTCTCCTGCTTTCGGTTCTCCTCATGGGAATCATCGTACTTCTTTACTAAACATTACGTCGCCATCATCCCCTTTGGTGCAAACAAGTTCGGTGTTGGATGATTGGGGAACCAACCAGAGCGATTCGAATAATTAATTGAGTTTGAGGACTTTTTTGGTAATAAACAAAACTTGATGGATTGGGTGGCGTGTAAGTTTGACAATATATTTTCCGGGCTGCCTTCTCTTCTTCCTCATTCTCTTCAGTTCTGTCGTCATGGGAGTCGCTTTGTTGCTTGGGATGGATTGTGACGGCATTGATCGAACCATGGACATGGTTGAGCATTGCGGGTCCATTGTTGGGTAAGAACGAGCAGACAAAACTAGGGAAGTACTCAGTTTCGGGTTCTTAATTGTATCGCTAGGTAGTGCTCCTGCTATTCGAGTGATGGCCTTCAACACTGTGTCAATTTTGTTGGTCATCTCATTCTGTTGTTGTTTGAAATCGGCTTCAAACTTGGACAGTCTAGCGTCTTGAGATGCCATGAATAGTTGGATACAAATAGTTCTAGATTTGATTGGCTGTTAAAGCCTTAAGGACAGTTGTTAAAGGAATGGTTCCGTATCTAACCGTTAGGTTGGAACCGGTTAGGTGGGTTTGAAAAATTATTTTAAGAATTTTAGGGTTGTCTCCACCTAAGGTTGGTGACTTTTCCTATAACGGTATTGAAGGTGTCACCATAAAGTTCTTTGCCGGCTTGAAATATACCACTTACCTCCCGTCTTTCGTCGGTACGCGAGGTACATATTCAAACAAAGGCTTGGTCAGGATCTTCCATGTAATACCGAGTGTCGCGAGGTGGGGGGCCACATTGTAGATCTCACATAGGTAGTGATTTGTTCACTGATAAGGTTTGCGTCAGAGCAAGATGAGCTTCCATCAAGCATTGAACTTGATTTTCAAGCTCGATTAGACGGCGGTCGAATGTATTTGAGACATCTTGAGGCAAAGCGATTGCCTTGACCGGCTTAGCGAAATCCCTTGGGTCGTTCCAACTTTCGTTATCATAGAGGGCGAGGTCCTCTAATAATGCACATGATTCTTTGGCGTTTCGGTCACGAAGCTTACAACCGGCCGATTGGTCAATGGTTCATCTTGTGGCGGGATTAACATGGTCATAAAAGATTTGGACTTGGAGCCAAATGTCGATACCGTGATGAGGGACTTTTTGTTGTAAGTCCTTGAAACGAGTTCATGCTTCAGATAAAGATTCTCCATGATGTTGTTGGAACATCAGGATATCATTGCGGAGTTTTGCAGTCCTTCATAGTGGAAAGAATTGAGCAAGGAAACGAGTAGTAAGATCCTCCCATGTGGTGATGGATCCTGGTGGAAGACGTTCAAGCCCGTTTCTAGCTTGATCGCGAAGGGAAAATTAAAATAAACGCAGGCGTGTTCTTTCCCTGTTTTCATCGTCAAGGTCAAGTGAGTCCACAAGTTTTAGGAAATCCTTGAGGTGTTGGTTTGGATCCTCAGAGCGAAGTCTATAGAATGAGCATCCGTTTTGCACCAACCGGATGGTGTCGGATCGAAGAGGTACCACGTTGTTCCCTACGGGGAGCTCGATGGTATTCCTGTAGCCTTCGTGGCTAGGTTTGGAGTAGTCTCCAAGAGTACGGATAGGATTCTCGTCTCCCATGGTGGTTGATGAGAATGGATTACGAAACAATTAACACAAAGAAAAGATAGACTACGAGAATGCTAATATGCGGAAATTAAAGTCTCACTTGAAAGGATTCAAGCGAGAAGAACTAAGTTAAACTATGATCAAAACCTAACTATTTCTCACGCATCGGCGCCAAAAACTTAATGTGGTCGTTGGTTTGTGCTTAAATACACATACCTTTTACCTATTAAAACGAGCTAAAAAGACCAATAATGACCAAAAATACATAAGAAATACAGTGTATTCGTTTGTATTGTAAATTGTGTCTTGCAGGTACGGATATTCAATAAAAGGACAAAAAAAGGCAAAGCAGACAAAACCAAGCACGGGAATGGAAAAAGTGCGGAAAACCAAAGCCGAAGGCGTATTCATCCTTAATGGGCCAACCCGTACCCATATATTTGGCCAGGTCAACCCAATAAGCATTGAAGTATTTAACCATAAACCTTTTTATAAATTAAGTCCAAATTCAATTCCAAAGTCCATAATATGTCCTTGGCCCAATTGATAAAACCCATTTATCATTTCCAAGGCCTAATTCCCACCCTGAGTCCAAAGTCAAACAAATAAAACTAAAAACGCACCCAAGTTAAAATTACTATTCATCACCTCCTTCCTCCTATGATTTTTAACTGTGACACATTTAGTGACGAGTTAAAGCATTTCATCCAATCACCCACGCATCTCTTACACCTTCTAGAAGCCCCTGACACGCCTGACAATCACATAGACACGTTGGCAATCCTAAAGGTTTTGATTGGTTGATGGGACGTGGCATCAAATCAAGGGTTCAGATTATGATGGATTGAGATCAAGGGCTAGGATGGAAAGATTTAGGACGCTCCTCTCTTGCTAGAAGCTTCTTCGTTTCACTATAAATAGAGATGAAGATCACACATAGCAAATCATCTAGCTTAGAGTAGGAGTAGATTAGGGTAGCTTATTTTCCAGCTTATTGTTCTTATTTTAAATGTAATTTCCTTTTAAATAATGTAATTTCCTCTTTTCATTAATGCAAATTCAGTTTACCTTTCAAATCTGTCTTAATTTTAAGTTTTACCTTTACGCAGTTTACTCAAAATGTGATTGAATGTTACTTAATCATCAATAAGCTTTCATTTCTCTTTTAAGCTACTTATAAATCAGTTTAAGCTTTCCTATATAACATAGTTTCATTAAAATTACTTAAATACCTATGCTTAAATGGAATGCTTAATTTTTGGATGATAAGCCAAACATGGATGGGCTTATTGGACTTTACCAGCTCATGAAAATGAGTCGGAGCTTGTAGATTAAGCTCTTGTTTAGAGCAAATGGTAAAGGTATGTTTTATTTTTCATTTCTTAGCTTATTTTCTGCATTTGCTTATTAAACTGCTTATTTCTGCTTATTCTGCTTTAATTGTGCTTATTCTGTCTTAATATTGCTTATTACATTTAGATTAATGCTTTTTATAATCTGTTTTTAGCTTAAAAGTACTTTTCAGAAAATAAGGAGGTGTTTAGATCAAGCAGTAGAAACTTATGTTTTAGTCTTAAATAAGTATTAATGAAGTTTTAATGGAGTTAGGATATGCTTTGTTAAGGATTGAAGTTTGTTCATTAATTAGTGTTAAGTCTGCTGTTTTATTAGATTTCTTGGATTCTGTTTTGGAGATTTGGTTAGAATGCATTAGAGTTAAAGGTTTGGTAATTTGAATTGGTTCTTACTGCATCATAATACAAGTTCTTTGAGTTAGTTTCATTAGAGATTGCCTTTTAAAAGTTATAAGTAAAATTCAGTTTAGTATGCAAGTTAGAAGTTTTTGAAAGTCTTATTTTGAAGTTTAATTTTGAGGTTAGATTTGAGCTTAATCTGTTTAAGCTTGGTGAATTTTAGCTTATTAGGATATGAACTCCATCTGTTTTTAGGTTTTAGCTAGAATGCATCAGATTTAGTGATTGAAATCTAGATTGAAAGTTGCCTTAAAACTCAGAAAAGCCAAAAATAAGTTTCATAAGTTCCCTCTTTCATTTATAGTTTTATAGCTTAAATTCTTATCCATTATTCTAAATTTTAGCTTATTTGATATGTTAGGATATAGGACTTTATCTGTTTTTGATTTTTAGCCTTTCAAGAGCCTTTTTTATTATTGAAATTCAAGTTTGAATATAGTTGTTTAAAGCCAAAAATCCAAAAACAAGTACTCAAGCTTGCTGTCATTTTCATCAGCTTTATCTAGCTTATTAATAAGTTTTAGCATTAAGTCCCTTTAATAAAGTAGCTTATTTTTGTCTTATCTTAAGCTTTTTCAAAAAGAAAATAAAAAATAAAAAGTTTTGCAAAAAGAAAGGTTGGGTTCGAACCTGTGACCTCCCCTTCACACATACAATGCCTTTTCCATCCGCGCCCTTGGGTCTTTTATGTTAAAGACTTCTTCCATTAAATTCATATATGCATTTTCTAGTTTAGCTTATTTTGCTTATTTGCTTTTTAACTGCTTGTTGTCTTTAGCTTATTTTCCCGTTTTATTTTTCTTAAGTTTTAAATAGTTAAAATCATCTTTCTTAAATTTTTCAGATTTTTATAAATTAGTTTAATATTTTTAATAATATTTTTAGATTAAATTAGTTTTAAATTCATAAAAAATAAAATAAAAGTCTAAAAAATATAATTTCTTTTTCAAAAATTATTTTAATACATTTAGGTTTTATAAATTTGCAATTTAAGTTTTTAATGTTTAATTTTGTTACATTTAGTTATTGAGTCACGTTTTATTAAGTAGACGTTTTTAGATTTAAATGTTTGATTGCTTTATTTCTTAGATTAGCATGCCTTTAATTGTTTTCCATTTGCGTTATTAGAATTAGAAACCAAAACCAAATCTTTAATGACATTCAAGCTCGATTCTCGACATAACCGTAAATTTCCATTCACCTCTCACTGAGGAGAACGATACCCGTGTTGATTACTTATTATTCTTTCCTAAGAATAATTTATATAATACTTTGCTTATGTATACGTATATATATTATATATATTATATATATGAGGATTATTTGTTTGATACGTAATTAGACGATTATCAGTCGTCGTAGGACTTTAACAAGAAGTTTTACAACTCCCTAGTCAAAGTACCTAATCGTTGTAGTAATAGTATAGGCAAGACTCGGGGGTTGTTATTGTTCTCTAGGGGAATAGGTTGGGAAGGCTTGATCACGGTCTAACAGAATTCTAGGGGTTGAGAGAAGATTATTTTTGTATTTTTATATTTATAGAAAAGCAAGTAAATCTATGATTTGAGAGGTTGGTTTGATAAACTATTAACTAAACTAATTGATAAACTAATCTACTAGTGATGACTTTATGATAATTAAATGTATTTACTTAATCATGCATTACTTATCAGATTGTTTCTCCTAATCATGTTGCCTTGTCACACTTGTGATATAATGTGTAAGTATTCCTAAGTTATGAACGAATTACACGAATCCGTCATCTATTTAATATTCCGTTAAGGCAAGACACAAGAAAGGTAGTATGAAGACTATTACAAGGCCCCTAAAAGTATATTAAATACGTGTGAAATACCTTAAGAGGGATCAACCATATAAGGGGCAAGGTAGTATAAAGACTGTTACCCTATGGTATCCTTTCTACACACTCGCGTTTCCCTAGATGTGTCAACAACGATACAGACAAAGGCTGGTTTTCTAAGGCCTAACGCACACATTCATCAACAAGAAGCAACAGTAAAAGGATCTAAAATCTGACTTTCATGCAATCATAAGCAAATACTAAGGAGGGTTTAGCCTCGCATGTTATAAAGGAAGTAAGAAGATAAATCAATCACACAACACATAGACATATTGAATGATTAATGATAAATAACCTTACTTGAATTAAAACATGGATCCAAGGTAGTACAATAGGGTTTTAAGGCCCTATAAACGACCTATGAAGATGCTACAAGGACTAGGGTTCGTCTCCCTAAATTATATGGTCCTGACGCCGTCTCTAAATTCTAGATGCCGTCACTGAATAGATCACGACGGCGTCGCTTTATGCTTACGACGCCGTCTCCATGTTCTGTAAGCAATACTTCTTCAAGAATTTGGTGTAGGTTTGTAATCTCGTCCGTTTCTTCTCCAATTGATCTCAAGTCACGTGTATTTCCTCCAAATGTCATCCAAGTGCTAAAAGCCTGAAAACAAACGATTAAGCACATAATATAGGCATATTTGCATGATTTAAGGGGTTAAATGACCCCGAAATAGTGTATAAAATAACACCTCATCACTTACTCTCACGGCGGAAGTGATTCGCAGGGACACCCCTTGCGCTTCACTTAACGTAGTTTTTCTATTTGTGTTGTCACAGGTTATTCAAAACTTGGCAATCTAGTTTTCACCCCCAGAACTCTTCGATCCCCAAGCCTGATCGTGTCCATATTTACACAATCACCTTTCTAGTAAGATTTTAATTTCTGTCAATTAGCTTTCTTTAGTCTATCTTTTCTTTGTGTTATTTGTTTTGTAAATCTTTTTCGTTGACCTCCATGGAAAACGAAAATCCTATCCGTACTCTTGGAGATTACTCCAGACCTAGCCACGAGGGCTATCGAAACACCATTGAGCTCCCCGATGGGAACAATGTGGTGCCTCTGCGATCCGACACCATCCGGTTGGTGCAAAACGGATGCTCTTTCCACGGACTTCGGTTCGAGGATCCAAACCAACATCTTAAGGATTTTCTAAAACTTGTGGACTCACTTGACCTTGATGTTGCAAATAGGGAAAGGACGCGCCTGCGTTTATTTCAATTTTCCCTTCGCGATCAAGCTAGCAATTGGCTTGAACGTCTTCCAGCAGGATCCATCTCCACTTGGGAGGATCTTACTACTCGTTTCCTTGCTCAATTCTTTCCACCGGGAAGGACTTCTAAACTTCAAAATGACATCTTGATGTTCCAACAACATCAGGGTGAATCTCTCTCTGAAGCATGGACTCGTTTCAAGGACTTACTCCAAAAAGTCCCTTGCCATGGCATTGATCTTTGGCTCCAAGTCCAAATCTTTTATGACCATGTCAATCCTGCCACAAGGCGAACCATTGATTAGTCGGCTGGTGGTAAGCTACGTGACAAAAACACCAAAGAAATCCTGGGCACTATTAGAGGACCTCGTCCTCTTTGACAACGAAAGTTAGAATGACCCAAAAGATTTAGATAAACCGGTCAAGGCAATCTCTTTGCCTCAAGATGTCCAGAGTACATCCGGCCATCATCTCATCGAGCTCGAAAATCAAGTCTAATGCTTGATGGAAGCTCATCTTGCTCCTAAATCACAAGTTCAAGTGAATAAAATTGCTTCTTCATGTGAGATTTGTAGTGGTCCCCATGAAACTTAATATTGCATGGAAAATCCTGAGCAAGCTTTTGTTGAATACGCATCCTCGCGTACAGACGAAGCGGGAGGAAAGTGGTACGCCTTCAAACCTGAGCAAAACAATCTTGGTGACACCTATAATCCATCATGGAAAAGTCACCCAAACCTTAAGCGAAGGCAACCTCAAAATTCTCTAAACAATTTTTCTAACCCACCTAATTGTTTTCAGCCTAACGGTTTGTTCCCGAACCGCCCCTTCAACATCCCTCAAAATTTTAATAATCAATCAAATCTCGAAGGGTTGGTGTCTAGTTTTATGGCATCTCAAGACACTAGATTGTCTAAGTTTGAAGCCAATTTCAAACAACAACAAGGCGAGATGACCAATAAAATTGACACATTCTTGAAGGCCATCAATGATCGAATGAAGGGAGCACTCCCAAGTGATACGATCAATAACCCAAAACTGAATGTTAACCCCACCTCTTTAGTTTTGACTGCTCATTCTTGCTCAATAGAAGATCTCCAATGCTCATATCATATCCACAATTTGATAAATGCCGTCAAATTATGTTCCAAACAAACAAATAAATTTTCAAAAAGACCAACCTCAAGTTAAAACATTAACGCTCAAAGAAAATTGGGCCTATCCAAACAAGGGAATTAAAAGTCCGTCAAAACTACTCTCTCTAAAATATCAATCTCAATCATCTTTAGGAGAATCAATTAGGAACTCATCTTCTCCTAAACGCGTTCATTTCTTCAATACAATCACCATTTTAAGTAAAGAATATGAGCCTAGGGAAACAGAGATCGTAAAATCTGACACTAAGGTTGAATTCAGATTGCGATACAATTATGAGACGACACTACTGCAACTTGATGATAAATATTTCAAAAGCCATTTTTGTTTTCTGCAATAACACTGAAATGCTACCCACCATCACCAACTTCCAGCCCTTACCCCACTTTAAGCCCTATTTTCATACCAACCACCACCCCCCCCCACCTCCCCACCCACCCCCCCCACCCACCCCCCCAAAACCACAACGATCAATGACACCCCCCCCCCCCTCACTTGCCCCACCACAGTTCCCCGCACCCCCCCCCCCGGCCCCACCCCCCGCTCCCCTAAATATTAAAAAAGGATAGAAAAGTGCGGGACCCCGAATACATCGACACCAACCCACCATCACCACCTGATCCATCAATTTTATTAATTACAAAAAAAGTCCGAAAGCTCAATTCATTCCTTGAATCTCTAAACTTAGTCCCCTCGTCATCTAATACACAATTCATTTGCATAAAAGAAAATGATAGAGACGTGATGTTTGTTGAATTGATTAAAAAGTTTGATGATTCAAGTGAAGAGGAGTTAGAAGTTAACAAAAATGCAGTAACAGAAAAGAAGTTAGGAGTAGAGTGCTTTGATAAATTTCTAACTAGGAGCAAATTAGCATATCATAAGTACTTAATGTGTGCCTCAATTCCGTCCCTGTTCTTAAGAAACCCCATTATTGTAGGAGGAAGTCCTTCAAACCTTAAAATACCATGCAACATAGGACATGTACATGTGGAAAAAGCCTACATAGATCTTAATTCACCCATAAACATCATGACTTGTATGCAATACAACTGGATTATGAGAAAACAGCTTGAACCAAGGGAAGATCCTGAAAGTATTATAGGAATAAGTAAGTTTACATGAAGAATTAGAGGGATGCATATCTTAGTAGGAAACTTCACTTATGTTTCAGACTTCATGATTGTTGAGGATATTAGTTTAATCATGGACCTTAGGCTGTCGCAAGTAGTGCTAGGAAAACCTTTTGTTGAAGTATCCAACATGACACGTGATTTATTGATAGGAGTAGTGAAGTTTACAATCGGGGATGATGAGATTGCCTATATGATGCCCCTACAAGATAGAGCAATTTAATTCACTGTCAGACTTGGAAAAAGAGCATATAAAATTAGTCTACTTTAGGAACGAGGAGGACAAAAGGAGGGGAGTAGACTATGTAATGAACAAGATATAAGGGTTTTATAAAGAATGTTTGGAGCTTGGACCTAAATACTTAACTAGACTTGAAGATGAAGGAGGGGGAGTGTGACTCCGAGTCTAGCTACAAGATTCATTAAATAAAGAAAAGCACTTTTTGGGAGGCAACCCAATCTTTTATTTTCCCGCATCTTAGGAGTGTCTTGTGTCATGTTTGTTAGAGTCATATGTTTGTGCTAATAATTTTCGTGGTTTATGCATTATTTTCGCAGGAAATAACTAATAGAATTGGGTGCAGAAAATTTTTCTAAGAAAACGAATGTGAATTTTTCACAGTGTCTGGAGACGGCGTCATGATTTTTCCTAACGGCGTCACGTCTCCAGAATTGTGAAAATTCGAATTTTTATTATTTTTGAAAAAATAATTTTGTATAACTTCTAAAATTTGTAGAAAACCACGATTTCATTTAGCACAAGTATCCTATCTTTACCGCTTTCATAATGTCAAAACCCTAATCACATCATTGTATATTATTATCCCGCCAATTTTACGCTAGATATAGTTGTTTTTTTGTCTTTGATTTGCATGTTATATTTGATGAGAATAAGCTTTGGAGTTCTTAGGAGTTTCATATGGACGATTCTTGGATGACGATTTAACCGACTTATTACTTTTTTCTTCTCCATTATTGACCAAAACCAGGGGAGTACTAGTTTCTTTTCCTTTTTTCTTTCCATTTATTCGTCTATTCAGGTACTTTTAAGAACATTGGGGACAATGTTCAAAGTAAGTGTAGGGGGAATAAGCCTTAGAAACTATTCCTTCAATTGCATTTGCTTTGTCCTTAAAATGATGAGTAATATACTGAAACATAGCGTAGAAGGTAATTTTTACCCAAATTTATATTTTTTTATGGCACATACCAATGAAAACTGAGTATTATTAGCGTCTCATGGATATGAAATCTATGACTAGCACAAAACCTTACCACTTTAAAAATTCCACCCCAAATTGTGAGGTTCGCCCCTAGATCTTTAGGAATTCAGGTATCCATCTTTGATACCTAAGATAGTTTCACCTTTAGCTTGGTCAAGTTAAGAAATGAGCAATCATATGTGTCACGTTCATGGATTTGATCGTGCATATGTGGTTTTATCGCTTTTTCTGGAGCATATGTATCGGTTAAAACTATACGAGAGTGTACCGGTAGTGTATTATATTCTAGAACTTGTTTTTGTGATTCATCTCGGGACTGCTAGTGAGATCGCACTTGTGTGATTAAGATTTGCTAAATGATAAGAGGCACTAGGATAAACCATGTTTTAAACCTGTATTTTTTATTATGGTCTCCTCGATCATATAACTATCCCCACACCCTTGCTTCGCACTCATTTTTAGTGCAAGATACCCCTAGTACACCCCTTCGAGCATATCATTTTCGAGGTTCTCGTAATTTTCTAGTGGATTCCGGATTATTAATGAAGAGAATTGTTTACACCCTTAACCAATTGTTACACCCAAATCGCCTTAGCCTTCCTTGTATGTACTCGCTTTTAGTACATTATTGTTATAAACCCTAGTTAATTTTTACTTGAGTACATGGTTGCTAAGTCAAGTCTTGTGATTAGTGTATACAGTTTTGGGACAACTGGGATTCATGGAAGTTTTTATTTTATGAAGAGATGGGGAAGAAAGTCAGTTTATTACCTCTATTTGTGCGTAATACGCTCCATGTTATTTTGATCCTCGTAATTCGGGTCATTAGTTAGTTTGTAATTATGAGTTCTAAAACTCAGTTGTAGAGGTGAAATTATAAACCTCGAGTCATGTATTATTATGTTTCAGCAAAATGGCAGGGCAAAAGTGTACGGAAAAAAATGTATATAAAAAAGAGAAAAAAATGCATGGGCTGCCATTTTGCTCATGTTTATAAGTGTTAGTAAAGAAGAAGAGAAGAGCTTGTTGTAAAGTTTGTATATCTTAGTCCTAGTTTAGTCGAGTCTTGGCTTAGCAACGCCTTTACGTGTATTCTTGTATTTAATTAACTCACCACCACCCCAAATCCACCCAAATATATCTCATCCATCCGTTTCCATTTAACTTACACCCATACATCACAACCCTTTAAAAACCTTTTTGATAGTAATTCCTAGGTGCTTACGCCACTACGGTGGAGGTTTTTGATCCTTTACCAAACCTATGATAATTTGTATGCTACGACAGGTAATTAGTTTTATTTTCCCGTTTCCATTATTGTTATAATTCATTATACACCTGAGAGAAAGAGAGAATCCAAACATTTATTGTGAGGTGCTAGTATATGTTTTTCGTACTTTTAATTACGAGGTCTGATAAGTTGTGCCATGAACTATCTTTGAAAAGTAAGTTAAATGCCGCCGATATTGCTATTGGCTAGGTAGAAAAGCCATTTGCTTGAGAACAAGCAAACCTCAAGTGTAGGGGTATTTGATAAGGTGTCATTTTATACACTTTTTCAGGGTCATTTAATCCCCTAAATCATGCAAATATGCCCAAAATATGTGCTTAATCGTTCCTTTTTGTGTTTTTAGCATTTGGGAAGCTCTTGGAGGATATTACACGTGACTTGGACTCAATTTGATAAGAAACGGGACAAGATTACAACTTTACACTAAGTGGTTTCAAGGATGCGCGTACAGTGCCTAGAGACGGCATCGCTAAGAATTGCGACGGCGTCAACACTTACAAGCGACAGTGTCAAGAGTTAGGGACAGCGTCAAAACGTAGCCGCCTCAAAGAAACCCTAGAAGATTCGGCGAAGCGACGGCATCAGGATTCTGGCGACGCCGTCGAGATTCAATTACTATATATACCCCTACGTTTTTAGGGTTTTAGTATGCAAATTTTGGGAGACGAACCCTAAACGATATAGTTAAAGTGTAGCAGCTTTTAGGCTTATTTTTAGGGCTTAAAACCCCTCTTGTATCATCCTTAAACACATGTTTTAATCAAGTGAAGTCATTTATCCTTTAATCTTTCAATACGTATGTGTTGTTTGATTAATTCTTGTTCTTCGCTTTTACTTAACATGCTAGGCTAGATCCATTAGTTTATGATTGCATGAAACTTAGTTTATAGATCCTTTTAATATTGCTTCTTGTGATGGATGTGCATGTTAGGCTTTAGAAAACTAGCTATAAAATATTACATTAGCATAGACGTCTAGGGAAATGTGAGTGTGTAAAAAGAATACCATCAGTAACAGTCTTCATACTACCTTACCCCTAATATGGTTGATCCCACTTAAGTGTTTTAATGCATGTAATGTACTCTTAGGGGACTTGTAATAGTCTTCAAACTACCTTACCTGTGCGTTGCCTTAACAGAATATTACATAGACGGCGGATTCGTGTAATCTGTTCATGACCTAGGAAATACTTATATAGATCATCACAAGTGTGACAAAGCAATATGATTAGGAGAAGCAAACTAAAGAGTAGTGCATTAATTAAATACGTTTGCCTTCCCATACGATTTCCACCAATTTAGTTTAGTTTAATTATTAGTTTAATTAGTTTAAAACCAAAACCTCTTTAGAACCTGAATTTATATGCTTTTATAAAAAATATAAGAGTACAAAAATAATCTTTTCTTAACCTCTTAGATCTTAGTTAGGTTTAGTTTGACCCTTTAGAAGCTATTCCCCTAGAGAAGGATAACAACCCCCGGGTCCTTGCTATACTACACTGCAACGATTAGGTACTCTACCTAAGAAGTTGTAAAACCTTTTGCGTTTACAACGACCGCATCAGGAATGTAAAGGTGATAAACATGGTAGGCTTGGGAGGAAGCCGCAAGAGACCCTACAAGATCGAAGAGCCAAGATTGACAGAGGAAATCGCTTTTCTGGCGGTACCTCGAAATAGCCTGACTGATGCCCTGATCATATTGGAAGGTAAGGTCGAAGGCTTTCGGGTCCGAAGGATCTACGTGGATGGAGGAAGCTCATCAGATTTCATGTATGAACACTGCTTTAAGAGCTTTGGTGTAGATACCAAATCAAGGTTGAGGAAGTCTAATGTCCCTCTTGTTGGATTCTCAGGAGAAATCTACCATCCCTTAGGGCTAATAGACCTCAAGGTAACCCTAGGAGAGCAGGGAAGGAACAAAACCGTGCTTCAGGAGATCACCATAGTAAAATGCGCTCTCCCTACAATGTCATCCAGGGAAGAATGAGAATGAGAAGCCTCTGAGCGGTGGGATCAACTATACACTCGATGATCAAGTTTCCAACGGCTAAGGTAGCTACCTTGAAGACTAGCAGGGAAGCCTTAAGGGAATGCAGACAGATAGAAGAAATGCATAATTCTAAAAAGAAACACAGTGGCGTCAGCACATGAAGCAGATGTCAATGATAAGGGAGCATGCCATATTGCGGAACCAAAACATTCCTGGCCAGAGGCCTGGAAAGGAGCTTGTGGATACTGAGGGATTTTTGGAGGAAGATGCAGTAAAGGAAAAGGTAGGGATTCGAAATGATTATCCGTATCTACCCATAGTGATCAACGACAAGTTGTCGATTAAATGCAAGCCAAGGCTAGTGGACACCCTCCGAAAGAACGTGGATATATTTGCTTGGACGCCAATGGTAAGCTCAACCGTGCCCCGATTCGTTATCAAACATTAACTAAAAGCATATCCTTTAGCCGAACCAGTGGCTCATATGAATCAACCCCTAAATCGGACCAGAGAAGGGTGCTTAAAGAGAAAGTGTTCAAATGGTTGAAGGCAAGAATAATTAGGAAGGTTCAATATACAGGATGGGTAACCAACGCTATGTCAATCAAAAAAGGGACGATACCTAGAAAGTACATATGGACTACTCAAGCCTAAACAAAGTCTGTGCAAAAGACATGTACCTTTTCCCAGAAGTAGAGGAAAAGCTAGGATCGCTCGTGAGGCATCGGTACAAATGCTTCTTACGACTCCCTAATGAAGCCAGTCATATATGAATGTTGGAAAGTGATGAAGAGAATATAGGCTTCCACACAGAGGAAGGAGTGTACTGTTTTACCCACATGCCAAAGGGAATAAAAAATTTCAAAGCTACCCTCCAAAGGGTGATGGATAAGGTGCTTGCAGAGCAGAAGGGACGAAACATGGAAGTATATCTAGAATAAGTGGTCATAAAAAGCAAGTCAAAACAAGATCGCATTAAAGATGTAAAGGAAAATCTCTACAAACTCCAAAGAGTCAACATGAAGCTCGATCCAAGTGGATGTACCTTTGGGATGGAAGAAGGAAAGTTCTTGGGTTATATAGCAACGATAGAAGGAATACAGGCCGATCCAGAAAAGGTAAGAGCTATACTCCAGAGCACTACACCAGAGGGTTCAGAGCAGATACGAAGCCTATGCTTGCAGTTGACAAACTTAAGCTGATTCATACCAAAGCTGGCAGAGCTCATGTTTTCCTTTCGTAATGCTCAAAAAAGCGTGGGCACCCAAGAATCATTTAATTGGACGAGCAAGGATGAAGAAGCCTTCAAAAGATAAAAAAAGAGTGGGCAAACTACAAATGCTAGCTATTCCAAAAGAAGGGGAAACTCAAATGATTTGTCTGCAACCAATAAATGAGACAATTAGCTCTGTATTATTCGTTGAAAGGAAAAAGGAACAGACACCCATTTCCTATGTAAGCCGGCCGCTACAAGAGCTAGAAATATGCTATACTCTAACGGAGAAAGCAGTGTTAGCACTAATCCACACAATAAGATACCTAAGGAAGCTCTTCAGAACTTACAAGGTCAGCGTGGTGATAGATGGCCCCATGGAAGAAGTACCAAAAGGTTTGGGAACTACTAGACAACTAGCTTTGTGGGCAGTAGAACTAAGGACATACCATATCTCATACATCCAAAGAAAGGAAGCGGAAGGCCAGACAGTGAAAGATTTTTTCTGGCAGAGAGAGCAAGTGTTGCAAGTACCAGGCTAGAACAATAAAGGGACCTCTTGAGCAGTGGAGAAGCCTCAAGAAGAGCTAACCCCAACGCCAAGGGCCTAGAGATTATACGTTGGAAAAGAGTCCAGCAAATAGGGCTCCGGTGTAGGAATGGTCCTGGTTGATCAAAAAGGAAAAGAGTACTCGTACGCTATCCACTTGAACTTTTATGCTTCCGATGATGACATGGATTACGAAGCCTTACTAGCCGGACTAGTCGCCTACACCGGAAAAGGTATGAAGGACCTACATGTGTTTGTTGACTCAAAGTTTTTAGTCAATCGGGTCGAAGGGAACAGAGTCCTAAGAACAGAAGGAGCAAAGAGGTACGAGGAAGAGATCATGGGCGTCACGGCTCCTTTTCATAGGTTTCTAATTACATACCTTCCCAAAGCTCTAAACCCCAAAATAGAAGCACTAACAGGGCTGGCATCCATCCAGCTAGAGTTCCTGAATCAATGAGTATCGGTAGGTGTCAAGACAAGACACTCGGTGGAAGCTAAAGACAAGCTCCCAGAGAAAGCAAGAAACGTATCAAAGAAAGCAGCATCAGGAAAGTCGAGCCCTACTTGGGAAGATCGCAGTGGGAGCAATTAAGTATAACTGTACCATTAAGAAGCATATTTAAATATTATGTAACCCATCAAAGGAAGCAATTTTCAAAGTGTTCAGCTTACCTCGAAGGGACGAACTATCTTATGTCAAATGATTGATTTCTGTTTAATACAATAGAGCCAAATTGCTAAATTTTCCATCTGATTAAGACCAAAAGTAACAATAGTGCAAATACGAAACATGGTAAACATCGAACGTCTCGCTACCTTCGTAGGTATAAGAAGCAACAACTTGCCCCACAAATGTGAAAAGTTATGGTGGGAAGGCAAAGTTAACACTTATACGCTTCGCACAACTCCGGGCGGAAAAGTTCAAATAATTTTTCCTCCGGACGTGAGCCTCCAATAGACAGCTGCATCGTAGAGGAATGAGCACCAACGAATAACACTTATGCCAAACATAACAAGGACAAGGAAAAATGAGAACCTATAATGTGTATGAAAATAGCTAATGAAAATCTGCATCGGAGTACGAGTTAGGACGGATAAAAATATTCGAACCAAACCAAAAACGTACAACCGAGGCAGACATAAGGCGTTTGGGGCATAAACCAATGCAAAAGAGCTAAACACAAACGTATAACATTCCAAAAAAACTCATGTACCAAGGAAAGTAAGATGAACATCGGACAATAATAAACATTAAGTTCAACAAAGTACAAATTACAAAAGCATCTGAACAAAGTCGGAAGGTACATAATAAGGAAATGTTAAACTAAATACTAAAAAGCTAGTAACCAGGCAAGTTTCAGAGCCAGAGCATGACAACACAAATTCTGCTAAGAAGCAATGAGAGTCCCAATAAACCTACGGAGACATGACCAGCTATATTACGGTCCCAGAGGAAGCCATTCGGCTTAGGGCGGGTGCCATGACTCAGGGTCCGCTGGATGGACAACCACATATCTACAGTCGGTGTACCCCCAAGCTCAGAGAAACAAGCAATGTTCTCTGGCATGCCACGCGCCCTCCTCTATAATAGACAAAACTTACAAAAAAAAGGAAAAAATTACACCATCAAATTAAACCCCATAAGGGGTAGCAGCATCAGCCAGATCTGTCACAAGAACATCTGAAGAATGGGGGAACCACGTTCTTTCTTTCTAATAGAAAGAGCAATCACAACATCAGCAAAACCAGAGAAAGCAAATTCTAATTCTTGAAGCGAGGATGACTCAACCCGGTTCACGTCCTCACAAACTATATGAGAAACACCATGCACAAAAACCTCCACCATTTTATCAGAAGCAATATCAACCATCTCCTCATCCGTTGTATCAACCATAGCACTTAGCCATTCCTCATTCTACTCTAAAGCAACAGTAGATGAGGGAAGGGCATCCTTTGAGAACAACTCCACTAAAGAAGGAGCAGGTGTAACAGTCAACTTCTTTGGAAGAGGAGGAGAAACACCAACAACCCTAGGAGTAGGGATAATAGCCAGACGAGCCAACCTATCAGTCTCAAGCTATCAGCAACCTTGTTCAAAAAAGGATAGTCAGTAGTAGCAACAAGAGGAGTAGCTTTAACCAGCCTATCGTGGGCCCCGGGCACAAAGTGCGAAATCTTATTCAAATCCGCAACCAACTGCTCTTGAGTTCAATTCATATTCAATCCACGCTCAAAACCGGTACTAGCAGCAAGAGAAAGAAACTCACCTTGAACCCTACTAAACTCATCACTAGCAAGGAACTTCTTAACCAAACTCTGAAAACCACCTCTGAAGAAAGAAACAAACTCGAGGGGAGAAGCCTTCAACCGAAGAATCTCGCCATCCTTCTCAGCCAAGGAATGATTATAACCCTCTATCAAAGCATAAATATAACCAAGGTAAGTTTGGGCCGCCTAAATCTAATCTCCCTTTTGAGCATCAGACATCTGGGTTTGATTCAGGTCAGAGGCAAGGCGAGAAGCTTCAGCAGTGAACTAGTCAAGGCTTTTAGAAAGAGACTTAATCTTCTTCTTTTGTTCCTTCCCTTTGGCCTTGGCTTTAATAAAAGAATCATCAAAAGTAGTAACCTTATCATTAAGATCAGTCACCTGCTTCTTCAAACTAGAAACTTGAGACTCTAATCCTTTGAAAGAAGTAAGCCTCTGTTGAAAACTCTTCAACCTGGAGTCAATAGACTAAACATACTCATGATGAGATTTAAGCAGACCTTTATACCGATCTAGCAATTCCCCTCCATGGGACATCATCAAACAATGAAGGACACTCATTTTCCTCGCCAAACGATCATCGGTCAAGCTTTAATTTGGGCCATCTCCCTAGGTGTCGAGAACTCGTCAACCATGATCTTACAAGCATTGGGATCCTTGAACACCTCTTGGGTAAGAATGCTAAGAGTGGGTTGATGTGGACCGTCCTACTCCTCGCGACTAACCTCGTAAGAACCGACAACAACACCGTCCTCAGGATATGTAGCATAATAAGGACCATGAGCAAATGGGAAGAAGTCCTTGTTAATAGCACCACCGGTAGAGTGTTGGGAAGCAGGAGCAGGACCAGTAAAGCTTGGGAATGACCGACACTCTCAGAGGGTGTGTCAACATTATCATCCATAATGGCCTTTCCTCGAGAAGCTGCAGAGCAAAAACAATATAAGGATAGGGAACAAGCAAAAGGGAAACACGAAGTAAAGGGATATGCAAGTACCATAGGTGCTAGAACTTCAGCAGCGGAGGGAACCGAACCTCCGCTCTGGTTCCCTCCAACAAAAATCGTAGCAGCAAAACGGATAGATGTAATCAAGGAGATCTTAACACAAGTATCATCGTCGTCATCACTCTCTTCACCATCGCTATCGTTGTCATCAAACAAGTTGGGTCGGGCGGAACTTTCGAAGGAATGAGCAGCATTAGTGAACCTAGTAACTCGATTGCGCAACCTGGATCAGGGTCGCTCATAAGTGAAAGGCCCCTTGTTTTTGGAGGCCGCCTCGACTTGCTAACACTTTAGTATTGGTGGCTAGTAGCAGCAGCCAGGTCCGCTTTATGTGGGGTCCCGGGGATAACGGATCAGGTGCTCAAACGGATAACAGCATCAGGTGCAACCGGATGAGTATAATAGAAAGGAAGCCTCTAGAGGGTAGGCCTCATATCATGATGAATTTCCTCCTGAAGCTCCGATCTAGTCCTGTTAGCCTTAATTTATTGAGTCGAACAAGGAAGCTCGGTCACTCAACGATGGAGCTTCGGTCTTTAATTTGTTACTGTTGTAACAGGATAATGTCGGGAATCGGGCTTGATAGTTAATCTAATATTGTATATGTTTCGGGTTTAATCCCAAGCAAAACCCGAGCCCGGGTCCTAGTTAAATATCCCACGCGTCGTAGGGATATATATATAGATATTTTCCATATGAAAATATCTAAGAAATCACAAATATCTTTTTTTTCTAAAAATCTTTCCATCTCTATTTTCTCTCATCTCTCTCTCTCTTCTCTCTCTCTAAATCTTTTCTACTCTCTTTCTCCTTTCTTGATTCGATTTGATATTCGTGTTATGAAGTGAAGTGTTAATAGGGTTCCTACAATTGGTATCAGAGGAGGGACTCTCATCTCTCTCTCTTCTCTCTCTCTAAATCTTTTCTACTCTCTTTCTCCTTTCTTGATTCGATTTGATATTCGTGTTATGAAGTGAAGTGTTAATAGGGTTCCTACAATTGGTATCAGAGGAGGAATTCTCAAGACTGTTTGTCTTAGATGGGTTCCAACAGGAAAGACATTTGCCTCTAGCAAAAAATTACCAAAAACAAACCACGGTTTGCCTCCCAAGTTGATGTGACCAACGACTTGTCAAAACCAGTCACTACACATCATTTGCCTAAGGGAAGAGAATCTGCCCCTGCAAAACCTCATCACATGATTGCACCAAGCTCATCTAGGTATAGCTCAAACGACATTGTTCATAATCACTACCTAGAGGAAGCTAAGAAAAAGACACATGAACACTCTAGGATCCCTAGAAATTTTTCTGACTCCAAACATTTTGTTTGCTCGACATGTCAGAAATGTGTCTTTAATGCCAATCATGACGCTTGTGTAATAAAATTCCTGAAAGAAGTCAACTCGCGTGCTAAGGTTCCATCCAATAAGACAACAAACAGAAACAAACCCGTAGAGCAAATAAGGGTTGCAACGAAACCAAAAAGACAGATCCCAAAAGGACATAGGTTTTCAATCAAAAAGACTACCACTGTGCATGTGAAAACAACAACTCCTAGATCTTGTCTTAGGTGGCAACCAACGGGTAGAATTCTCAAGATTGTTTGTCTTAGATGGGTTCCAACAGGAAAGACATTCGCCTCTAGCACAACAAAGGTTGAAAGTGAACCCCCAAATGGTTCAAATGCAGATATCCCTAACCAATGTGAAAGCGAACAAGCTCTTAATGTCAGTGCAGGTACTCTCTTAAGTACAGGTACATCGTTCAATCCTACAGAGGAAGGACTCAGAGTTTGGTTGCTAAAAAGAAAGATATCTCAGAAAACAGGGCTTCAAGGAATTTTGATCTGATGATCACACAATGACGTTTGAACAACGCAGTTCAAGCCTCGTTCTTCATCAAATAGTGTCTGCTAAAAACATATAGCATTCCGGAGAAAGCTGATGTGTCGAAGGACATATACAAGCCAGAAGTTCACTAGTAGCCGTGCCCGTAGTAGCAAAATGTAAGGCACAAATACAGACAGGTTATTGTACTTACAGTCCTAAGACCCAGTCCGTAATTAGACAAACAACTATAATTTGGTCAGCGAGCAAAGAGGAAATACCAACCCAGCAGTAAGACATAAAAAAAATTTTGTGACGCCTGAATCGCAAGACCCTAGACAACAACCACCATTCTCGTGTCGTCAGGTAAGATTCAAGTAGTATAAAGAGGGGAGCCCATTCCCTCGAGACGATCCATCACACACACTCCGAACCATACTTTTCTCCCTATATTTTCTCCGCAATTATCTCATACCACTCATACTTACTCTCACGCTGGAGTTGCTCCCGAACTAAAATCCCAGGGCGAGCTAACAGTTTTCTTTCTTAATTTCAGCTAGGATACAAAGGAGCAACCTCTAGAGGAGTCGAGCTGAACCAAACAATCATAAAGATTGAGGATCATTTGCTAAGCCCAACAGGCTCACGCGAATTTACTTCAACAATTTCTATTTACGGGAAAAAACTGCACCAAAAATAAAAAAATAAAAATACCTAAAACAATATACACCGATAATTAGTTTAAACACTTTTTGATATTCTTTTAATGCATATGTATAAATGATCATTTTTTGATTGAAATACAGATATAATTTCAAATCCATTGTTATTTAATATTTATACTTAAGCCAAAAGATACCATAATATCTTTCATATATAAGTACTTCCAATATGATTTTAATACCCTTTAACTTTTTTAGTTTTTCTTTATAATTTTGATTTTTTTAATAAAACTATTAAACGAAAAATGCGGAATAAAAATTATAAAGTTTTACAAGTCAAATGTATTAAACTGTAAAAAAATACGCAACAAAAACTGAAAAAACTGTAAAATTGAAATAAAAAACCTATGGATCTAAGGATCGTCCACTTGTAAGAAACTTCAATCGAGGAGAATCACAGAGATCCTCAACAAGATTAGGGCCCTAGCAAGATAGATCACAAAGATGGTAGTATTTTTTAGATCAATTAGGGTGTTCATGATTGACTGTGGATTATCGATGGAAAATGATTGAAAAAAGGATTCAGGAGAGGAAAAAATGACGGGGACAATATATTAACTCATGATCTCCGCTTTATGTTGCGTGTCGACATGTATTTCTGCAAGAGCAATGATACATTCACAAAAAGTTTACAAAATTATTTTCTCAAAATAACTTGTCATGTGAAGTGGTCTAATCATTTTAGATTATAATTTTTTTTTCTTTCTTATCCTCCACAATTAATTGCCAAATTATTGTGTGAATATATCATTTCTCTTTCTGCAAATCCATATTTTTTTAGTATTCTATGAGAAAGGTCTGATAAAATATATACTCTCTCAAACCTAATTTTATTGTCAATCTTTCCTCTTTGTTTTGTCATAAAATAATTGTTTATTATTAACAATTATTAAAAATAATAGTTTAATTTGTTTAAGTTTACAATATTAGTCTCAGTCTAAATTAATATTTACAAAAATAAAAGAAAACACTAATTAATTATCAAAGGGTAAAACTGTCATTATTTTACTTTTGTAAAAAACAAAACAATAATTAATGTATTT
>BQNB010106881.1:0-23293 GCA_026074375.1 Tanacetum coccineum | reverse complement strand
TACTAACAGTACTAACTATTTGATCAGTACTTAACATTTTGTACTGTCGGTACTAACTATAACTATCAGTACTAACTATTTGTACTGTCGGTACTAAGTTAGGAAAACATAAATCCTAACATTAGTTTTAACAAAATGGTATTTCCGAAAGAAAGAACTATACCTTAAAAGAAATGGTTAATGTCATGTTGTTAAGTTCTGGTTTAAGCCAGGACATGTGGGGGAAGACATTCTAACAGCTACTGATCTTTTAAATAAGATAAATCTTAAGGAAAAAGAAGAGACCCCACATGAACTTTGGATAGGAAGAAAACTTGTTGGGATTTGTTAACTAATTAACCTATATTATCATATAATACGCAATGGAGAATCGTCCCAAAGGGATGCATATGCTGTACTTAATTAACCACATAACACATAATGTACTAACCTCCTAGTTCTTGATTTGAGCGACAAACGAAAGCAATGAACACTCTTGTGTTCGTATGTATACCCACAAAACAATAACCAAACACCAAAGGAGGTGTTCTCTATGTGTATCTAGGTTATGCAATATTACCCTAAAACAATGAATTACCGATTCATTATATAGGCTACAAAACTTGGTGAACAGGTTAAGTTTCCACCCCCTCTTGTTTCTCTCTTTTGCAACCGGCCCCTCAAGGAATTATGACCTTGCCATATTTTTCGGGTTAAGTCTTATTTACTACGTCACACATTAATAAACAAAGACTATAATTAATTAAGGCATATATATATACATATGTATATGTATATATATACATATGTATATGTATATATGTATATATGTACATATGTATATATGTATATATGTATATATGTATATATATATATATATGTATATGTATATATATATATATATATATATATAGTAATATGTATATATATTATATATATACATATATATACATATACACATATTATATATATACATATATATATATATATATACATATATATATATATAAATATATATATATATATTAATATATAATATATAATATTATTTAATATATATATATATATATATAATATATATAGGAATGGTAATCGGAGAAAACGTGTTGGGACTAATCTCGGTAGAAAACCCAGAAAACTCAAACAGATGCCCTAAAAATACTAAACAGATGCCCTAACTGTGCGGCAACTCTTCTCGAAAAAATTAGGGCATCTGTTTAGTTTTTTTAGTGCATCTGTTTGGTTTTCTAGGTTTTCCAGCAAAATATGGTTTTCTCTAGAACCCATCCCTATATATATATATATATATATATATATGAATTACATTGTAAAAGTATTATCTCGGCGTATACGTGTGTGACCCTATAGGCTTACGCATCTCTGGCTGTATAAATATCGATATGACATGAGCACTTCCCAATAACTCCCACTTACAAAAGTCATAATCATAAAATATACTATACTAACATTGGTAAGCGTCTAGCAACACGCCAATGCTCCCAGATTTACCTGAGTGTAGTTTCGTAAACGTTTTAGTATCAGTTGTTTATTCTTAATCATCCTTTTGTTTTAGATACCATGTTAAAAATGGATATGGATCAAAGTTATCCTGTTATTTAATGATTATGTTTCTCGTTTTAGATATTGAACAAGATTACCAAACGTAACAAGATTCATTTTGACTACACTTTGGGCACGACCATGCAAACATGTGATCAATTCAACGAGGGCCCCAGTAGTATCTAACTGCAGAAACAACTGGAGAAACAAATTCTTTTTTTGACTACACGTGTCATTCATGTGTTTCACCACACTTTTGAGAATAGCCTTTATAACTACCTTATTCAAGATACCGTTGAACTATAATCAAGAAATGCTATCAACACATGCAAGACCTACTTGCGTCTTAAGTCTGGGGATGAGTAAAAAATCTACCACTTGTGGAATTTACTTAATGACGTTGATCTATAGAGTGAGCCTCACATGTTGGGGTAGTCCAATATTCATCACAAATGAATAACATATGAGTTTGGTGGACACATCCACTAATATTCAAAGAATATTACCAATCGCTCACATTTGTCTTAATTCAGCAATACTTTCATATCATTGACCGACAATGGATAATCTTTAGAATGATACAAGTTATTCATGGATTAAACATGAAAATATAGAACACAGTTTTATAAATGATATTGATCATACCCGGTATATCAATTCATTATTTAATACAACTGCTTACAGTTCCATTATCCAAATACTAAATAAATCAATGCATGATGATCCTAGTTAAAGACTTATGCTTTAAGTCACAACACTCGCACTTGTTCTCAAGGCATAAGTTCCATGCAGAAGTCAACTAGGTTTTTGATCTTTTGTAACATTGAGAATACTATTTACATGATGATTGTCATTTTGTACGTGTGCACTCAACTACAAGTATCACTTATATGAGTATTCACATACTACATTCCATAAGGTGTATGACATCAGTAAAAACACCTATTGGAGACAATCATCTTAACAACTTCTCAAATTGTAAAGTATTCTTATTCTTTTAATGTATAATGCAACAATGCTCTTAGCCGAGCATATCTAGTCATCATCAATACCATTAATGATGAAATCTTACAGATGCGGCGGGTTACAACACCTAAGTTTTACAACCAACCTAGGTAGAGTATCTGACCGTTGTAGTGTAGTATAGGAAAGACTCAGGGGATTGATCGTTCTCTAGGGGAATAGTGATGTAGGTTCGAAAAGTATATTACTAAGGTCTAAAGGTTAAGGGAAGAATATTTTTTTGTCTTTTTTAGAAAGAAAGTAAAAATCAATATTTGAGAGAGGGTTTTAGCTAAATCAAACTACTCCTAATTATGCAGAAATGTAAACTTGATGGGGACTCATATAGGTAAACAAACGTGCTCCTTTAATCATGCACTACTCCCTAGTTATTCTATCAAAGGCTATTGTATTGTCACTCCCTTCTTAGTGTAATGTGAAGTATTCCCCTAATTCAGTTGCGAGTTGATTAGAAACGCATTATGTGATAACCTAGACAGGTAACTCTTGCCAAACTCTACTCCCATCTAATAGTAAACCACATGCATTAAGTACTTATCTAATTATCTTACCAAACTTGAGGTTTCACTTAATTAGTCATGTTTCAATAGACGTTTAGCTAATGTATGGAATATAGTTACTTTTCTACTGCCTAACGTGCACTGATAACATCAAATACTTTTTGATTTTTAATATCAAAATCCCTTATATAATGCTCATAATTTTTATATTTTTGTTAAAATTCGTACTTAATGCTATGGGTAACATTGATGTAAAATGCACTAAGGAGGTTTTCCAATAGAAAACTAATGGCATATTTTGGAAACCTAGATCAAGACCAACTACGACGTAGCTCGAATGAAGAAATTACACTTGAAGGAACTACGGAGTAACTCCGCACTATGGACTAGGCCGTAGCTATTGAAGATTTTGGATGGATATTAGTATTTGAGGAACTACGACGTAGCTCATCACTTATGGCTACACCATAGCTGAGACGAACCTAAATAGACATGCCCAATTCTCTACCATTATAGACACATTGGAGAGGGAAGTCAGAGAAAATGATTAAGGCTGCTTTAGGGGTCGTTTTCTAGCTTCTATCACCACCATTGCAAAGGAGGATTAGCTTTAACTGTTTTTGTATTATTTATTCATCAAACAGTTTGTAAGATTTATAATATTCAATTGGTCAACGGTTTCCTTCATTATATTTTCTGCATTCTGTAGCATGAGTGGCTAAGCAACTTAAGTGCTAACCTAGTTATGTATTTATTATTGTAATTATGCATGTTTCTATAGTTTTATTATGGTTTATTTTGATATCCTATTTGCCTGTTGATTAATCCCCGCGCTTTGGTAGTGTTGAGGCTAGTGTAGATCCCTTTAAGCTAATTAGTAGATGGAAGTTGTTGAAAAGTAGTTTATTTGGATACTGGGAATAGGGTAGCATTGGTTCTTAATGTAAAGAATTGACGTATTACCGCTTGCATTAGATTAGGCACTTATAAAGCATTGGAAATCCTTCTTGGAGGGATTAGTGTCAAGTAGTGGGAATGTCAACACTTCGAAAGGTCTTTAGGATAGTTGGGGGTTTAATGGCTATGAACTAGATACCCGACCATCATGAACAACGAGGTTGAGATCATAAGAAACACAGGTTAGGTTGCGACTACAAATCGAACCTAGCGATATTAGAACCACCATAATAAACGGTAATTAGATATTGCACTAGGAAAACATCATCTTCTCAATAATAAAGAAATATCTTGGCTAGTACATTTTTCTCCCTTGATTCAATCTCCAATTTTACTTTTAGTATTTTCTTTACTTGTGTTTCTCAAAATCAAGTTGAAACTGCTTTCAAAATTCAAATTATTAACGAACACTTAGCTCTGAGGACGACCTTAGATTTACCAATCCTACAATACACACGATCGGGTTCTCTGCTTGTTAGTGTGTTCCTAGACCCTTAGGTGAACGAGTTTTATAAATTTAAAACTTGGTAATATTAAACAAATACACGCATCAAGTTTTTGGCGGCGCTACCGGTGAGCTAAAAGCTATTTTTAATTTGAATTTCTGTAAACCTGTGCATTTTTAATTTTTGTTATTTCATTTAATTCTTCACATTCTACGGAGCTTTCATAAAATTTTCAGGTACTTGACGAGGATGGGAGACTCCAAGATACTCACCCCTTACGCAGATCCAGTGAGACAGATTCAAGCCAGAAAGGATATTACACCAATGTCTGTTCGTAACATCTACTCTTTTTACGAATCAGAATCATCTGAATTAGAATCCAAAGAGGTGGGTGAGATTGATATTAAGACACTGATGATGGAGAAGTACTTGGGTTTAGTTCAAAGTAATCGAAGGACAAGATTAATAAGACCTGAGATTAGGGGAAATGTAAATTTTGAAATCAAATATTAATTCTTGCGAGAGCTCAAGGACAATACTTTTTCCAGGAATAAGGATGAGGACGCATACGAACATGTAGAAAAGGTGCTGGAGATTACTAGTCTTTTTAGCATTCCTAGAGTATTAATGGATACGATCATGCTACGCGTATTTTCCAGCACACTCGTTGGTGTTGCAAAAATATGGATGGGAAGAGTTCCTGTTGGAACTGTCAATACATGGGACCTACTTAAAAGGGTTTTCATTCATACATATTGTCCACCTTCTAGGTCTGCAAAATAGTTGGAAGATATTCGTAATTTTAGAAAAGAAGGAAATAAGACTTTATACCAGGCTTGGGAAAGGTACAATGACCTCCTGTTCTAATGTCCTACTCATGATCTCAATGATTACCAAAAAGTAAGCATCTTTTACAAAGGACTTGAGATTCCAACATGTCGAATGTTAGATTCTCGTAGGCCAATCCCGGGAATGATAACCACTAAGGCTCTTGTGGCAATTCATGAAATGACTGACCACTCTCAGAAATTGTATGACGGGGAAAGTAGTAGAGGACTAGGAGGAAGTAACTTTGGTGGAATGATCATAATCACAAATAAGCTAAATGATCTAGGGCGACATGTTAAAACTCAAAGAAAGAGTGCATGCGATTCAAGTAGGGCGTGAAATGTGTGGTGGAACAAATTTAGAAAAAGATTACAATTTAAAAGAAGAAGTAAAGAGTATTAATGAAAAGGATATAAAGAAGGGAAAAATAATGGCGTGAATACTAAGTACCCAACAAAACCTTCAGGAAGCTACACACCATTGGATAAAGACCCAGTTTAGAGGAGACCATTGGCAGATATTTGGAGGATTCAACCAAAAGGCAAGACAATTTTGAAGAATGGATGAGAAGATTTAAAGAAAGCACGGACAAGAACCTTAAGAGATACTAGGTTATTTTTTAAAAACCTAAACTATAACTTTCTTTCCCTATTTTTTGTGCGCTAAGGCTCTTTGTGTTTCCCGTTCAAGTGATACTTGTGATTCCTATTTTAGTAATTATGCACGCTTCGGGTGCATTATTGTTATGTATTTATATGATTATACTATGATACATATCGCAGTAAGTATCGATTGTTAAGCTTTATATTAAAGCTTTTGCATTTATTTACATGTTTAAATAAATCATTATTAAATCATCATATTTATTTTAATGCATTTGCATTCATTCGTATATTGCATAATTTTTTATCTATATTGTGACCTTATGTATTTATTCTTGCGTGATTTGCAGATTGTCATGGCAAATCCTCGACCTTCTGATCCTTTATATACTTCCTTTAGCATCTCTAATAGTATTATATGGATACTGATTTTATAATACTTGATTTTCTTTTCCATCTTTTACGCTTATCTTCGGGATTATCGCTACCTATTTACCTTATATCGGTCAGTTATATAAATATTGAACACTCCGCTTATCACGTACTTCCTGATTTCTCATTTACTCCCTCGAGCATCAATACTGGTATTATATAAGGATACCTACATATATGAGCTACCTTCTTCTCGATCTCTTACGATTATCTCCGCGAGTACCACTATCTACTTATATAAAATTAATTTATATAAGTGTCGACTATTTTTGATCACTTATGTCTACTTTGTAGAGTGCCTCTATATTTTTATATGAAGGGTGTCTTTATGAATACTAAAGCTTTCCTAAGACAATGTGAATGACATAATGGTCTCGTTTGTTTTCAAGACGTTGTGAGTAATACAACGATCCCTAATACTTTCTCAAGTAATTGCTAGTGATGCAATTGTCTCTAAAACTTCTCGTGATTTTAGATAATTCCCTTTTGGATGATATCGAAGTTCGACAAAGTTTGTCAATTTCATTGGTTATCCCACTATTCAACTTTGAGTTTGAACACTCACCTCATACTCTTGAAATGCTTACGTCATTCCGTAATCCGTTCCATGAAGACATGCTGACTAATTCAATTAAGACTTTAACATGTCACCTCATAACCCTTCATTCTTTTGGAAAACGATTATTCATTTATTCCCGCGTAATGTGTCATCGGGGTACGTCTACTTTTGGAACTTTTGAGTAAAATTTGTGTGTTCATCTTTTAATTCTCTTGTATGGATCCCTACCAAGTAAGTCTTAAACCCTCGATTCTGGAAATTCATGAGTTTTTGTGTTTAAAAGTGTGTTAAATAATTAAGCATGCCTTTGTATAGGGGTTTAGAGGAATTAAAATGGTGTTTGGTTGGATTTTGAAATGGGCTTTTAGGGCAGTTGTAACCAGCAGGTTGTGGGGTATAAAGGCATGGGAAATTTGACTAGGAGGTAGAGAAACATCTTAGGTACATATGGGAATTCGGATGGAGTCAAATCGACGGCCGACGAATGAGGTATTGCCAAAACGACAAAACTAGTCAAAAATTAAGATTTGAATGAGTAATAAGTCCAAAAATTTATATAGCAACACCTAAGTATGTAAAACTTTAAGTTCTAGGTATTGAACAAACTTAGATTTAAGGGGTCGTTTCGTCTTTGCGAACACATGGTTTAGGAGATACATTAAGAATAGTGAAGAGGTAAAATCCAGAAAATAATCTACACTTAGATTGAAGGGTAAAATGGTAATTTCACCTAGGTTCCGAGACTTTTGGGCAATAGGCCCTACATTTCTAGAAAATAGACTCGAAATGCTTTCCGTATGCGAAAACCTCATATTTGTATCATCCCCGGATTAGGAATTAGGAGGGTTTTAAGATTAAGGTTTATTTAATAATTTTGGTAAATAAAAAGCTAAGGGTATATTGTTTTGGGATTTTATGTGTATTTTATCCCGATCAAGCAAGAGGGGTCCGTATTTTGATTTTATTCTCGCTCATACTCGTTCGTGTGAGCATCTTAAAAAAACCCTTCACTATATTATTTTCATGCGTATATTTTTATACTTAACTTGCTTGTTGTGAAATCCACCTGATTGTGCGCTAGGATGGTGTTAGATGAATATTGATTGATTGAAAGCGGTTAGATGATGGAGATATGTTAGTATAAGTGCGTTGTGAAGTTGTTGTGATGAGAAATGGCGTTTGGAAGAGTTTCGGAACGGGTCATTTAATGTAGAAAATTTGAAAGCTATTTTTGGGTGTCATAAAAATGTTTAAACTGATTTTTGACTTAAGAATGTGTCAGAGCTTGTTTTTATGTTTGATTCGATATAAGGAACGTCCTGTAACTCTCAAAAAACAAAGTTTTTATAGCCGAATGAAGTTTAGAAAATTTTATATGAAAAACTCAGCACTTTTGCTATATATTAAATCTGCGCAGAATCGTAAAAGGGTAATTTGGTCATTTTCTGGTCCGTTTTGGCCTTCGGCCGAAACACGAAAGTTATCCGGAATGTCATTTTCTATGCACTAAAAGAAACTGGGTCTGAAAGTGCATAAAAATGGGGATTTTAGTCTAAATACAGATCTGCGTTTTAGTAAAGATATTTCAGCAACTATTTTTGAAAAATGAGCTGATGTAGTTTTTAACTTGGGATTCAGACCCTTTCTGGTCCGAATCGGCCTTTCGTTAAAATATAAAAGTTGTTTATTTTGACGTTTTCTACAAAATGTTGTGAGTTTTGGTCTAAAAATGCTAGACAATAGGAAAACATTGGGGTGAAATTTAGCGATTTATCATTTTGGAAAAATTTGAGTAGTTGCTGAATTTTGCTAAAAAGTGGGGTTTTGAGCGTTTTAGTGTCCGTTTGAGCTTGAAAAACATTAACGAATATTATTAGATGATTAATAAATTATTGGGTGCGTTCGGTCACGTTTAAAAATAGGAAGTCTATTTTCGAAAACTTTATATATATAAAGCCATAATGTGGGAAATAAGAATAGTATATAGATAATGGAATTTATATATATATAAAATATATATATATAATATATATATATAGTATATATTAAATAGAGATATGGTAAATTAGTAAATCACTTTTAACAAAAGCAATAAACCAATTCACAAATAAAATATAATTCCAGAAGTATCGATTTCGAAAGTGACCCTTTCTAGTCATTTCCCGGGTCGTTTTTGTTCCAACGAGGCGTGAATTGAACTTATTGTTGAAGTTTGTGATCGGGATTTTGAATAGTTCAAGATTTTGGTTTTGATTCTAATTCTATGATGCAAAAACAAACAAAGGTAAGCGACAATTAAAACAGTTACGACTTAAGCACGAAAAACGTTAACGGGAATATAAAAACGCAATTAAAAACCTAAATTATCAAATTTTAACCTTAAAAAGGTAAATTTAATTTCTAAAAGTCCTAAATGATTAAAACTAATTTAAAAAAAAGAATTATATTTTTTTGATTTTGATTTTATTTTTTTTATGAATTAAAAACAGTTTTAATCTAAAATTATTTTTAAAAATATTAAACTAATATATAAAATAAGCTATTGACCCAAACTGGTATTAAAACAGCCTGAGAAGGCACTTTTAAACTAATTTTTACGCTATTATATCAATAAGCTAGACTTTTAAAACTCAAAACAGATTAAGCTAGAACTTTAAAGATCTAAAATAATCACTTTTTAAACCGTTTGGACTTCTAATAAGCTAGATATAAGCTACTGAACATTGTTGTTTACATTGAACTATTGTATTCGATTTTTCTAGATTTATTGACAGATTAAGGTGGCTTTTGCAGCCCTATATTAAGCTAAGAAAATAAGCTCTAAACCCCAAAATAAGCTCAAACAGATTAAGCTTATACTACAATGAGCTTGTGCACGAAATTTCAAAACCTGAAACTAACTTTTTCTTATCTAATTTTGAAATTAAAAATGACTTTTTAAAATTTGAAACTGAAACTAATGCAACTATTAACAGTTTAAGACCAAATCAATTGCATACTTAACCAATTACTTTCTAATGCTAAAAGAGACTAGAATGAACCTTAAAACAATACTTATGCAAGCTATATAACCAAGATCTAAAAATAAGTAGTTAAACAAAACAAAAATACTACAGAACCTAGGATTCAATGGCAAATACCTTAAAACTGATTTTCAACCTTAAAGGCCTTAATTAAACTGACTATAAGACCTAATTAAAGCTTAGCAAAGTTGGCTTATTGGCCAAAAAGATGTCAAGCAGCACTAACCAAGGTTAGAGCTGCTGTTCCAAACACCCCTTTACAAGTTTAAAAATATTTTTTTTACCTTGAAACAGACCATGATTCCTTAAAACAGATTAAGCACTATGTTTTTATAGATAAAATAAGCAAGAATTACCACTTAATAAATACTAGACAATAAGCAAACTAAATAAGCTATTTTTGGCTTTTTAGGACAGATTTTTATCAAAACATAAACTAATAAGATTTAAACTATCAATAAGCACCAAATAGCAAATAAAGACAATAATAAGCATTAATAAGCACAAATAAGAAAGAGATAAGCAGTAAATAAGCAAAACATTAAATAAGCTATAAAAAGAAAATGAAAACTTACTTTTTATTGAATAATCTTGAGAGTACAATGCTTGGAAAGTAAAATTGCTTAAGTAATAAGCTTAAAACAGAGTTCTTAACATAAAGCAGTAAAGTAACATTGCTGGAAAAGAAAAGATATATCCTCTGAGTGAAACCGTCTTCCCTATTTATAGGGGAATGTTGCGCTTCTTTGTGAGGTGAAACCGCCTAAGCCTTTAATTCTTCCCAAAATTGCTTATGGAAAGCAATAATCACCATTGAATGTTTTGACTTTCCCATAATTTATGCCGCGTTTTCTTATCCAATAGGAGGTCTCTAAACTACCACGTGGCTCTGGGAATGTGTCAGGATGTGTAGGAGAGTGTGTTGAAGGCGTTCGCAGCAGTGGAGGGAGGGTTTTGGCTTGTTTTAGGCCTTCACGCCCTTTTCGGGATTATTTAATTATATTTTAAATTTAGCAGTTAAAGGAGTAACATGCGTTAGGTTTAGAGACTAACAGTGTGGTTGTATAGGGACTAACGGTGCAAGGTTTTGGAACTGGTGGTGTAAAGATTTAACTAAAGTATTTCAGTTAAAGTCTAACGCGGTAATGGTTTTTGGGTTTGTTGGGCCAATTTTAAGATTTAATGGTTTTGGGCTTTTTTGAGGCTTTTGTATAAATGGCATAATGGGCTGACTTGGCCCATTAACTTGGGTTGGGTTGGCCCACTAAGATGCATACGCCTTTGGCTTTGTTTTTCTGCGCTCTTTTCAATCTCGTGCTCGGTTTTGTCTGATTTTTGCCTTGTTTTTTGTCTTTTTGTGAATATCCGTTACCTACACAGTAAATAACACAAAACAAGCATATATTTGACATTTTATGTCTGTTTTTTGGTTATTTAAGCTCGTTTTATTAAGATAAAGGTATGTGTATTTAAGCACATACCAAAACCCCTCATACTAAACTATTGTTGTGTCCTCACGCAATGAAATAAATCCATGTTCAGAAAACCAAAAATTTCAACCCCTTTAAATTAAATACCTTGAAAAGTAGCAAAGTGTAAAATTTAAAGGGATTAAGAAATTACTAGTTTTTTAAACACTCCACGTTTTTACCATTTTATTTCTTGCACACATATTTTTCTTATTTTCCATTATATACAACGTGCTTGACTTTTATTATTGATCATAACTTTTAGGATCACTGAATAAGAAACACCTCAATCCTAAGGTGCCCTAGAAGGATAAATTCATTATCCTTGATTTTTCACTTATTCCCAAACTAAGCTTAAAAACGAAATCATTGTTAATTACAAGTTGGGGTGCTAACGCTACTCATATTTGCAATTTGTGTAAAACGTTTCCTCCTGACAGATATTATATATTAAAGTATGTGTGCTCAGTTTGAATTTTGACCATCCAACCCTCGTTTTTAGATAGTTATAACCTTTCCAAGTTTCACGTTCCACTTTTAGTTATATGAATTCAAAGGTGAGATTGTCCCATGTAGCAACATTTCTTCTTGGCGCATCCTAACCTCATCGGCTAAGTGACCGGGCTTTTGAAACCCCTCAGAGAATAATTTGTCGAGACTTTCCGACCTTTGAACCATTTACTAAAAACTTTCCGTAAAACTTAGTAAGTTTATAACTCAAAGCAAGCTAATTCCTCCAAAATTAAGACATTGTATGTAAGTTAATTCCTTTAGAGTGACTTTCTTCTCGGAACCTCCCGACCTCATCAGTCAAGTGCCCATGCTTTTGACACCCCACAGACAATACTAATCAGAATTAACAAACGTCCGATTTCAAAGTTTTGTAGGGATTAACAAGTTTAAGTTCAAAAGAATGTTTAATTTTTAGAAAAAGACATTTTCTCTTTATTTATTAAGCAACATATACTAGCAACATTATTATATTTTTCACATCATTTTCATTTTTTCGTTCATTTTTTTAAACATTTATATTTACACCGTATAAAGGAAAATTTTCTTTTTAGAAAATTAAAACATATTTTTGATCAAAAACTCTTATTTATCAATTCATCGATAAAGCTTTTTACTCTAAAAATGTTGATCTTAACGGACTTTAAAGAGTGATAAAACTCTAACTTGTCTTTCAAAAATAGCACGTATTATTAGTCATTTTAGAAGCTAATGGGAGAAAAAGCCACAAATTACACTTATGAGCTTTTAAGATTTCCAACTAATCATTGCTTAGCATTCCAACTTATATTTAACTCTATCATTTCTCGTTCTTCGCAAATTTATAATCTTTAATAAAAAGATCCGCGAATGCTTAGCCAAATAAAATTAAGCTTTGCATTTTTAAAGTCATTTATGGAAACTTGTAAAATCTTGGCCTTTTGAGCTAGAATTCGTATTTTAAAGCTTCTTGTATAAAAGACTAGCAAAAGCTTATACATTTATAATGGTTAAGGGAGTAAGCTAGAGCTCATCACGCTCGGTCAAGTAAAAAATTATTCTTATTCTCACCAGCGGACTGTCAACATTTGTGATAAACACTTATTTTATTTTTACAAAGTTTTTAAATTTTAGCATAAAATCATTATTTTTTATATTTTCTTGGTAAAACGGGGTTACGTAAAAGACATAGACAAATGCAAGTGAGATCAAATCGATAGATTCCCCCCTCATTCTAGAATGATACATTGTCCTCAATGTGGGGGTTGCCACTCCATCATACTAATTTCAATGTATATTCCTAATATAAAAGGAAATCTCACGTAAATCTAAAGCCGTTTATTAATTATGCCAAAGATTAAATGTTAGTCAATAAGATCAAGGATTCCCAAAATAAGCATGCAAAGGAATGAAGATTGAGTGAGCGTTGGACAAAACCACAAGAGTCTTCATAATCCGGGTAATCCTGACAATCATCACAGACAACAAAAACACAAGAAAAGAAGAGGCGAGCCCCATCACGTCACACTTATTAGAAAATAGAAAGAAGACAGAAACACGGGTTGCCTCTCGAGAAGCGCTTTGTTTTTGTTAACCGAGTCACGAGCTTGACTCGACCCCGAATTTAATTGTCCATGGGGAAGGTTTGGAGATCCGGGACAACCATGGGTGGTATGTCCCCTCCAAAGTAATGTTTGAGTCTATGACCGTTCACCTTGAAGTTAGGTCCGTTGGTTGAAGATAACTCAACGGTACCATAAGGGAAAACTTGGGTGACGGTGAACGGTCCGGTCCAGCGGGTCTTAAGCTTGCCCGAGAAAATCTTTAATCGAGAATTGAAGAGAAGGACTCGATCACCAACGTTAAAGACGCGGTTCTTGATTTTGGAGTCGTGAATCTTCTTCGTTTTCTCTTTGTAGATTAAAGAGTTCTCGTAAGCTTGATCACGAAGTTCATTAAGTTCATTCATTTGAACTTTTCGGTTATCACCCGCGGTCTTAAGGTCGAAGTTGCAATGCTTCAAGGCCCAATAGGCCATGTGTTCAAGTTCGATAGGGAGATGACAAGTCTTTCTGTACACAAGCTTATAAGGATTACACCCGATGGGTGTCTTAAATGCGGTACGGAAGGCCCATAATACATCTTCTAACTTATCGGACCAAGAAGCACGGTTTTCACCTACGGTTCTTTCTAATATACGTTTCAAACCATGATTTAAAACCTTAACTTTCCCACTAGTTTGTGGATGATACGCGATAGAAAGTCGGTGGGTAACCCCATATTTAAGCATGACCTTTGCGAATTGATCATTGCAAAAATGAGTACCGCGATCACTAATAATAGCACGAGGAGTTCCAAAATGGGCGAAGAGAGATTTTAAGAACCTACAAACAACTCAGGCATCATTAGTGGGGAGCGTTTTTGCTTCAACCCATTTTGACAAGTAGTCAACGGCCACGGGAATGTACTTGTTCCCTCGTGAAGACAGGAACGGGCCCATAAAGTCGATGCCCCATATGTCAAAGATCTCGCAAACTTGAATTGCATTTTGAGGCATCTCATCACGTTGTGAGATTTTGCCTTGACATTGACAAACGTCACACCGTGTGACCAAATCATGGGCATCTCGGTAAATAGTCGGCCAATAGAAACCGGAATCAAAGACTTTTTAGCGGCGTAGTTGGCACTATGATGTCCCTCGATGGGTCCATTGTGGCAAGCCGTGAGGATATCAACGGCTTCTTGGCCGTATACACACCGTCTAATCATTTGATCCGCACAAATCCTAAATAAGTAGGGGTCATCCCAAAAAGAATGCTTAAAATCCTTAAAGAATTTCTTCTTTTGTTGGGACGACATCCCTTTCACAATAAAGTTTCCCGCATGGTAATTTGCAATATTGGCAAACCATGAGGTGTTAGAATCCCCATGAAAAGTCACCATCCCAAGTGTCTCGAGAGGAAATGTTTTGGTAATTTCCTTTTTCTCAGGATCACTTTGATGGGGATTCTCTAGTCTAGACAAATGGTCGGCCGATAGATTCTCCGCTCCTTTTTTATCACGGATGATGACATCAAATTCTTGGAGGAGGAGAATCCAATGGAGCAATCTTGGTTTAGCATCTTGCTTAGCGAGTAGATACTTGAGAGCCGAGTGGTCTGTATACACTATGGTCTTCGACAAGACTAGATAAGGTCAAAATTTCTCAAAAGCATATACTATGGCTAATAATTCTTTCTCCGTAGTAGTATAATGAGCTTGGGCATCGGTCATAGTCTTGCTCGCATAATGTATAGGCTGAAAATGTTTGGTCTTGCGTTGCCCCAGGACTGCCCCAACCACAAAGTCATTTGCATCACACATAATTTCAAAGGGCAAGTCCCAATCGGGGGCAACTAATATCGGGGCTTTGGTTAATTTCTTCTTTAGGGTCTCAAATGCCTCTCTACACTCAGTTGAGAAAATGAACGGAGTCTCTTTTTCAAGAAGATAGGTCATTGGGCGGGCAATTTTAGAAAAATCTTGAATAAATCGACGATAAAACCCGATGTGACCTAGAAAACTCCGAATTCCTTTGACCGACGTGGGAGGAGGTAATTTTGCAATAACATCAAATTTTGCCTTATCTACCTCAATCCCTGATTTCGAAATCTTGTGGCCGAGGATAATGCCCTCTTTGACCATGAAATGACACTTCTCTTAATTTTGGACAAGATTGGTGTCTTTGCACCTTTTTAGCATTTTGTCTAAATAGGAGAGGAAAGATGAGAAGGAATCCCCGAAGACCGAGAAATCATCCATGAAGACTTCCATTGTTTTCTCGATCATGTCGTGGAAAATGGCCATCATGCATCTTTGGATCATGCCAGGAGCATTACATAAACCGAAAGGCATACGTCGATAGGCAAACGTTCCATAAGGGCAAGTGAAAGTTGTCTTCTCTTGGGCTTGTGGGTCAATAGGGATTTGAAAATACCCAGAGAATCCATCTAAGAAACAATAGTACTCGTTCCCAGCTAATCGTTCTAACATTTGGTCCATGAAGGGTAACGGTAAATGGTCTTTTCGGGTAGCATTGTTAAGTTTCCTATAGTCAATACAAACACGCCACCTGGTAACTAACCTAGTCAGAATCAACTCGTTATCTTCATTAGTCACAACGGTTATTCCACCCTTTTTGGGTACACAATGCACGGGGCTAACCCAAGGACTATCCGAGATAGGGTAAATCAATCCGGCATCAAGGAGTTTTACAACTTCCTTTTTGATAACTTCATGAGTTTTTGGATTAACCCTTCTTTGATGTTGGACCGCCGGTTTAAAGTCATCCTCCATTAAGATTTTGTGAGTGCAAAATTGCGGGTCAATACCTTTAATGTCGGAGAGTTTCCACGCAATTGCTTGCTTATGAGACTTTAATACCTTTATGAGGCGTTCCTTCTCTTCGTCTTTCAAGTTTTTAGCAATAACGACGGGTAATTTATTGGTACCCTCCAAAAATGCATACTCGAGATGAGAAGGTAAGTCCTTGAATTCAAGCTTCGGGGGTTCATTAACTGAGGATTTAACGCTTTTAAGTTCTTCACACTTTAGGTCCATCTAGCGGAGAGGAGAGTACGGGTCATTATTTAACATTTCTTCAATTAGAGGAATGTCTCCCTTCGGATCAAATTCAGCATCATCAATTCTTGGTAGAACTGAATCACTTGCACAATAAGCTTCAATCTCTTCTAGAATAAAATCTCCTCCCTCAAAAGGAGTAAGGGAAGGTGAAGATTTAGCAATGATTGGTTCAAAAGTTAGAGTAGGATTTCCACTCTCAGAATTGTCAGAGAATCCTAACACTTCTTGAGAATACTCCTCATAAGCTACATCGATGACATCAATTCGGTTAATTGATTCAGTATCATTGTAGGAGTATCTTGAAGTGTTACCAACTTTGAATGTTATGGCTTCATCACTCACTCAGAGAGTTAATTCTTCATCGTAAACATCAATCAAAGCTCGTTCCGTCCTTAAAAAGGGTCTCCCGAGAATTAAGGGAACTCGAGGATCGACAACATAATCAACGACTACAAAGTCGGCCGGAAAATGGAACTTTCCTACCATCTTCGACAATGCTAGTTGGTCTAGTAGTAGACCGGTCCGCAAGCTCAAGAATCATTTGAGTAAGAGTAAGTTCGGGGAGTGAAAGCTTCCTCCATATGGAGAGAGGCATCAAGTTGATGCTTGCACCAAGATCGGCCAAGGCTAAGCATTCAACTATCTCTGGAAAATTACATGGAATGAGGAATTTACCGGGGTCTCCTAGTTTTTCAGGCAGCTTCTTTAGGATAACCGCCGAACAATTCTCATTCACCGGTGTATTGGATAATTCAAATAATTTCTCCTTATTGCTAAGAAGATTCTTGAATGTGGAAGCAAATTTAGGCATGTAGAGTAAAGCATCCGAGAAGCTAAGATCGAAGTGTAAGCTTCGAAAGATTTGAAGAAACTTCATCATTTGATGGTCGTCTCTTTCTCGGAGATTTTGGCTATTAAGCCTCGAAGGATAAGGTAAATTATGCTTAGGCTTATGAGCGTTAATGGGCTCAAAGGTTGGTGCTTGAGTTTCGTCATCCAGAGGTTGGACTTTTTTGGTACTTGGTTGCACCGGATCCTTTGTCACCTCGGGCTCTCTTTCTACCACCTTGGGATAAGGAGAGAAAGGAGGAGGAATCGGAGGTCCATCGTAAGAAACACCACTTCTGGTAGTGATTGCTTTCAAGTCACCTTTCAGATTAACAATGGTATTGCTAGGAAGAGAACCCGAACCTGAAGGTTTGTTCATTTGAAAATAATTACTCAACATATTCTCAAGCTTGTTGTTTTGTTGCAACATCGTGGCCTGAAATTCATTTTTCAACTCAGTTTTCATATTAGTGATTTGATTTTGCATAGCTCGCATGTTTGTGTCATTAACTTTCATGTATTTGCGAGTTCATTAGATGGAGCAGCTTGAGTTGGTTGATTCGGAGCTCGGTAAGTTGAATTTCCTGGGTTGTAATTATTTCCTCGGTTTTAATTGTTTTGAACTGGTGAAAAACCGGGTGGTCGAACTTGATGCGCTACACTCAGAGGATGGTGTCCAGCATTTCCCTGATTATAGTTTACTGCGGCTGTAGAAACATATGTTTGAATATTATCTTGATATCCTAGGAAAGCATTGCCATCGGTGACAAGACACTAGTAGTAAGGATGTGGTCCACCACAAGTAACACAACTCTCTTCAACCGCTTTAACGGAAGCTGGAGGAGGAGTTGTGTTTTTAAGAAGCAAAGCCTTAACGGCATTAGTAAGTGCAGCAACATCGGGTGAAAGACCGGAGATAGAGGTGTTCGTACTCACTTTGGCAACAATCGGTCTGTTTCGTGAAGTGCGAACTTTCGACTTATTCTTGATAATGGTTAAAGCATCTTTAGGAGTCTTAGTCAAAAGATTGCCATCGGCGGCTGCATTCAACGAATCTTGATCGGTTGATGTTAAGGAATTATAGAAAGTATCAAGTTGGTATAATTCCGTGAAACCGTGATGTGGGCATGCACGAAGGAGATCCTTGAAACGGTCCCATGCCTCACAGAATGATTCATCAAAACGTTGCTGAAAATTTGTAATCTCATTCCGGAGATTTGTGGGTTTTGAAGGAGGAAAGAATTGGTTAATGAACTTGGAAACAAGATCTTCCCTTTCTAGTCGTTTCTCGGGTCGTTTTTGTTCCAACGAGGCGTGAATTGAACTTATTTTTAATGTTTGTGATCGGGATTTTGAATAGTTCAAGATTTTGGTTTGGATTCTAATTCTATGATGCAAAAACAAACAAAGGTACATGACAATTAAAGCAATTACGACTTAAGCACAAAAACGTTAACGGGAATATAAAAGCGCAACTAAAAACCTAAATTATCAAATTTTAACCTTAAAAATGCAAATTTAATTTCTAAAAGTCTTGAATGATTAAAAATAATTTTAGAAAAAAGAATTATATTTTTTTGATTTTTATTTTATTTTTTATGAATTAAAAACAATTTTAATCTAAAAATATTATTATTAATATTAAACTAATTTATAAAATTTTGAAAAACTCACGAAAAATACTTTTAACTATTTAAAAGCCAAGAAAAATACCAACTGAAAATATGCACTTCGGATAAGCTGTTAAAATAAGTAAATAAGCTTCTAAAAGCTTAACCTGAGGTCAAATAAGCTTCTAAACCTTGAATCAGACTTAAAAAGCAAATGTAAGACCAAAATAAGCATCCCCAATAAGCTGGAAAGTTTAAAAATCAAATAAGCTATTGACCTAAACTGGTATTAAAACAACATGAGAAGGTACTTTTAAACTAATTTTTAAGCTATTATATCAATAAGCTAGACTTTTAAAACTCAAAACAGATTAAGCTAGAACTTTAAAGATCTAAAATAATTAGTTTTTAAACCTTTTGGACTTCTAATAAGCTAGATATAAGCTACTGAACATTGCTGTTTACACTGAACTAATGTTTTTGGTTTTTCTAGATTTATTGACAGATTAAGGTGGCTTTTGCAGCCCTATATTAAGCTAAGAAAATAAGCTCTAAACCCCAAAATAAGCTCAAACAGATTAAGCTTATACTACAATGAGCTTGTGCAAGGAATTTCAAAACCTGAAAGTAACTTTTTCTTATCTAATTTTGAAATTGAAAATGACTTTTTAAACTTTGAAACTGAAACTAATGCAACTATTGACAGTTTAGGACCAAATCAATTGCATACTTAACCAAATACTTTCTAATGCTAAAAGAGACTAGAATGAACCTTAAAACAATACTTATGCAAGCTATATAACCAAGATCTAAAAATAAGTAGTTAAACAAAACAAAAATACTACAAAACCTAGGATTCAATGGCAAATACCTTAAAACTGATTTTCAACCTTAAAGGCCTTAATTAAACTGACTATAAGACCTAATTAAAGCTTAGCAAAGTTGGCTTATTGGCCAAAAAGATGTCAAGCAGCACTAACCAAGGTTAGAGCTGCTGTTCCAAACACCCCTTTAGAAGTTTAAAAATAATTTTTACCTTGAAACAGACCATGATTCCTTAAAACAGATTAAGCACTATGTTTTTATAGATCAACAAGTGGTATTAGAGCTTGTGTTATGAAACTTTGATCTAGAAGAAACAAACAAGAAGAACTCTTTACTCACAAGGAAGAGATGGCTCCTATGGCTCTTTCAGTTCTTCTAGGTAAATAATGACAAATCTTGCTCTAAAACTTGTCTGACAAACTATGAAACTCTTAAAAATAGTGTAATGATTTGATTGTTAAGCTTCATGAAACTGAATTTAAAGCATGTACTTATAAAAGAGGTTTAGCAATAGTAGAAGATCAACTTGTCACATTTAGAAAGAATGAGGTTATTTTTAGTAAAGAAATTGCAGTTCTTAAAAGAGAAGTAGGTTGCAAAAACTATGAAATAAGTGTGCTTAAAACTGAGTTTGAAAAAGTTAAGCAAGAAAAAGAGGGTATTGAATTTAAAATTCAGAAATTTGATAGTGTCTCAAAGAGCCTAGACAAATTGTTGGTGTCAAGATAACTGATAAAAGTAAAAAGGGTTTAGGGTATCATGTTGTTCCACCACCCCATCCTTTAATCTATAATGCACCTCCAAAGCTTGATTTGTCCAACTCTGGTCTAGAAGAGTTCCAACAGCCTGAGTTTAAAGGCTATGGACCTAAGGATAGTAAGAATGTTAGTATTGGTGCCCTAATTATTGAAGACTGGGAATCTGACAGTGATGATGAAAAGAAGCCTAAGTCTAAGGTTGAAAAGAAAACAGGTGTGTCTAAAACTGTTTCTCCTACTGTGTCTAAGATTAAATTTGTTAGACCTAAGCAACAAGAAAAACTAGTTAGAAAACCAGTTAAATATGCTGAAATGTACATGTCACAAAAACCTAGGGGAAATCATAGAAACTAGAATAATCAAAAGTCCCAACAACTAGGAAATGATTTTGTGATGCACAATAAAGCCTGTTATGTATGTGGAAGTTTTGATCACCTCCAGTATACATGTAAACAAAAGAGACAGCTAAATGGTCAAAGGGAGGAAAAACCAGTGTGGAACAATGCAAGAAGGGTGAACCATCAAAATTCTCTAAGAAGTACTCAACCCAATCCAAAAAGACACATAGTTCCAAGAAAAATCTTAACTAGGTCTAGCCCAATTTCACTTAATACTGCCAGACAAAGTTATCTTAATGTTGTTTGTTGTTGTTGCTCAAGACAAGTTAATACTGCTAGACCAAAGTTAGTGGTTAATGCTGTTAGGACGAATTAGGTTAATGCTGATAAAGCATAAGTATGTTGGGTTTAGAGACCTGTCAAATCTAATTTCTTAAAAAAAAAATAATTAAAAAAATATTTTTTTTTTTAAAAAAAAAAAACAACACAAAAAAAAAAAAAAACACACAAAAACTGCATCAATCACTTTGAGAGATATGTTTATGTTGATGCAGAGGAAGATCCAGGTCTGTATAGGCTTGGGTTCCCAAGGTAAGAAGGTCTGATTTTCTTATGGGCAGGCAACCCAGTAGACATAATTAGTAGATTTAGTGAGGTTAACAGCCTGAAGATAAAAAAGTAACAAGAGCAAAAAAGACTTGGTTATAAAGCAGCTGTAAAATTACATGATCAATTTGATGATGAAAAGAGAGCAGGAGCAGAGTTGACTTAACAAAATGACAAGTCACAGTACAAGAAGTAAAGAAGTGTTTGATTACATCCTCCAAGTCAAGATAAAGCTTTTATCCAGAAACTTAAAGATTCAAAAGATGAAAATCAAGTTTAGGAGAGGATTGTTGGGATCAAGAAGCCTTTAATGAAGAAACTTGACGATTAACAAGATAAATATCAAGTTTAGGGATGATTTGTTGGGAATTAAAGTCTTCATACTTAATACTGCCAAGACAGAGTTTGTACTGCCAAGCATAATTTAGTACTCAGTTTATAACTAACAGTATTAACTGAGTTATAAAACTTGCAGTTATAATCAGTTGTACGCTAGTGGAAATTAGTACTGCATAGAGCAAAGTTAGTTCTGTCTAGTACTATACTTATACTGCTGAAAGACTAAAGTTAATGCTGATTGTGAAGATTACATGGAAAGTTAATGTTGATTGAGAAGATTAAATCTGAAGTTAATGCTGATTGAGAAGATTTATAAGAAAGTATTTAATACATTTCACTACATGTTTAGGAAAATATTAAATACTTAGTCATAGTATTCAATATGTTTGACTAAATACTTAGGAAAGCATTGTAAGCCCATTAGGACTCCTTGGTGTATAAAGGAGACCCTAGGGTAAGTAGGTATCATAAGATCTCTCACTTCCACAAATATACAGATCCCAGAGATTAAGAGTTTTGTAGCTTCCAAGGTTCTAAGCCCTTAGTACTAAGATATTAGTACTCGTATTATTATCATTTAATAATATTAAAAGCGTTTTATTACATCCTTGTGTCATTCATTCATACTTACTGTATCATTGATTATACTTATAGGAGTATTAAGGTGTAGATCCGCATTCACTTTAATATAATTACTAAGGTTCTACAACAAGTTATTTTAGATTTATCCAAGGTAATTTAACCTTAGACAACCTAAGGAATCGATCTAGGTTTGGGATCAACACCCCTCGATGGAAAACGAGAAAAGCAAAAGCTTAATCGACGCATTAGGCACATCTTTATACTTAATCATCGAAGTAATCATGTTGAACCAACGAATATGTGCGTGAGGATCTTCCTTCTTAAAACCACAAAATTGCTTAGACGTTACAAGATTGAGTAAACCGTGTTTGAGTTCAAAATTCTCCGCGAGAATAGCGGGAATAATGATCGCATCTCCGTAACCCTTTGTGGGAGTAATTCCGCCATAGTACGTTGATCGCCTATCGTAACTACGGGTTTTTCAACAATAGTCAGTTCGACTTGTTGTTGGGAATGGTTTTTATTATGACGTCTTCTGGGAGTTGTTGACGGTTCGACAACTGGACCTGACGAATGAGTGCGCATGCACTAAAAACAAATCTTTTATTAAAAATTAAACAAAAAAAATTCTTTTTGGCAACCGGAAGTCAATTTGCCAACGGTAGCTCTTTAGAAAAACTTGCAAAGAAGCGAAGGAATTGATAAGCGCGAAGCGTTTTAAAAACCTTTTTCCTTTAGGGTGAAGTTCTTAGGATCAAACCCGCCTTATACCTCTCTTATAGCTTGTAGTTCCAAAGGTGAGCCGATTATAACAAATGACTACTCGATTTCTTTTGTTGTTTTTTTTTTAATTTTTTGGATTTTTGATTACTTTATAATTTTTGTATATATATATATATATATATATATATATATTT
>BQNB010106880.1:3486-23294 GCA_026074375.1 Tanacetum coccineum | reverse complement strand
ACACAATCACAATGTGTTGCTAAGTATAATATCTCAGACTTATGGTTGATGTGTTATGTTAACAATGATAATATTTAACTACCATAGTGTATGGTGAGTTAAGTACATAGTTTCTCGAATGAGATAACTAAATTATCACCTTTATTAATTGTGTATTTTAGTTTGTTTATGCAATACCATATTGAATTCTATTTCAAAAGAATTCTATTTAACTATGTGAGTAGTTTGTATGTTTGTATAAAGTTATTCTCTTTTTTTCTATCCTAATACACATAGCATGCAATCAACACATAGAATCAACAAGTTGACACAAATGCAACATTTTCAACACAAGGGTGAGTTGTGATCCAAAGTGATTTTGTCAATGAATTTGTCTATTTAATCTTTCATGTCTATCATGGGGAATAGAGCATGCAATGTTGCGAATAATTCAATTCCACACATTTAAATATGTAAGGCGATGATTATCACAATATTGGCAAGATGTAGATCAAATTTCTTTTTTATAGCACATAGGTTTGACATGTAGAATCTGAGATAATGTCAACCATAGTTTGAATAATGCATTGACATATATCCTTCATCTCGTTAAAACAACAATGTTGCTTAACTTCCATGCATTTCACATAAGTCCTAACACATAACACATAAGCACATAAGCTCTAAGAGCACAAATATCTCTAATATGGTATGCAAACGACCTCTAGACTTCTATCCTTATTTTTGACCCCTCACTCACTCAAAGTGCATGTCAACCATGAACAACCTCAACTAGACTCATGCAATTTAGACTTTGGAAAATGTCATGCGAAAATGCTAAGCTTATTTTGTATTAGACCTAAGTGTCATCTCATTTAACTCACCAATTACCTGTTCTATTGGGTGACCTTTAGCTTCTTTTAGACTCTTAGCATAACCTGGCTTTGAGGCATTAGCTTCTAATGACAAAGACCTAACCGGATTTTGAACTACAGGTTCAATGATCCTATCATCTTCTACTGAAGGAGATGACTTAGGCTCAAGCAAGCTCTCATCCAAGGTCACACTGAGATATTCCTAAATTCTCATTGTTTCCTTATTAAGCACTATGTATGCCTTACTAGTTTGAGAGTATCCTAAAAACACACCTTCGTACGACTTTGGATCGAACTTAGTGAGATGTACTTTAGTGTTAAGTATAAATACCTTACAACCAAAGACCCTAAAGTGCTCTGATGACAGCTTCCTATTTCTAAGGATTTTGTAGGGTGTTTTATTAATCAATTTTCTAATATAAACACTATTAAAGATGTATGTTGCCGTATCTAATGCATGACACCAAAACTTTTGTGGAATAGATTGCTCGTATAATATAGCATGACTCATCTTTCTTAACTTGCGATGTGTTCTTTCAACAATCTCATTCAATTGAGAAGTGAACATGCCTGACAAGTTATAAAACATTCTGTAACACCCCAAAAATGGGTCGCATTAGAAATATGTCCAAGAGCGTTACTTCATAATATCATTGCACAAGATATGAGAGAACGACCTTTAAATGAGTCATTTGAAAAGTAATCTCGTTGATTTTCTTAAAATTGAACTTGATATAACATTTGTCCCGAAGTTTGCACCACAATGAAAAGCATGAAATGATACAATGAGATTTGATTTGTAGAAATCCATGAATGTATTCTTGAAAAGTCTAGACTCCAATGCACATCAGTTAAGTCAATCATCTTATTCACCTGAGAAAAACATGTTATAAAATATCAACATAAAGTTGGTGAGTTTATAGGTTTTTGTAAGTATAAATGTTGGATCAAAGATTCATAAAGTGTGAATGACCATTGCAACCCATACAATAGTCACAAAATGTAAGTATAAATATTGAAATCAAAGATTTATAAAGTGTGTGTGACCATTGTAACATATACAATAGTCACGAAAATGTGATTACGACTGCACTAAGTTCATAACACTGAGGCTCCGACTTGTATGTATGCCAATCTTTTCAGGCACTGTAAGTGTTCATGTGAATGTAGTTCAATGTTCCGACATGGTATACGACCGTTAGTTCAATCCGTCAAACTAATGAGCGTACTACCTGAACGGGGATGTCAACCCAAATAGTTATTTTTAAATACATTTGCGCTTACCCACGTAATTAACAGTTCTGCCATTAAGCTATCCGTAATCATTTGAATGAAAGTAAAGTTGTTGCGTCCATAAGTGAAAACAAGTAGTGTATCCCACCGCGAGATATGTAAATGAGTATGTAACGAGTTTGTAAACGAGTTTGTAAAGAGTATGTAAACGAGTTTGTAATGAGCATGTAAACAAGTTTATAAATAAGTTATGAGAACAAGTATGTAAACTATTTTGTAAATGCGCATGTATTCTCCCCAAAAAGAGTTATAAAGAAATAAAATAGGGGCCATGAAACTCACCTCAAGTAATAGTAATATTGGCAATGAAAAGTAAGCACAAAAAACGATACACAGAAACTTTAACCGCAACCTAAAATAGTAATATGCTTTTAGGATAATGAAAACTAGTGTGCAATAATGCAAATGCAAAATATCAGTCCTATATCACCCGTACACAGTTGCGCTAAGTTTTACAAGTTAAAACGTGGCTTTCAGAAATATAGAATATTTATTTTTACATTTTTAAAATTCACAAATAAGATACGAGGTTACCTACTTTGTTGACCCACAACTCATTCGTTACAGATCCTAAAAATGCGAGTCCAGACTTTCTGAAAACTAGAAGTTATGTACTTTAAAAAGTTAGTTTATCATTTTTCCTAGTTCAGACTCTAAGTTCCTTAAAAACCGTGCCCAAAAAGGCTGGTCGCGCGGATTTGGCTGTTTCCAGACTTGGCAAACTTTCAGGTTATTGCAGCATATAATATTTTCGAGATCGATTTTTGGGTGGGACCATAAACTCTGCGTATCAACACTTTTTGGGTGATTCCTGGGGCTGTGGAAAGCCACTGTCCCAACTACAAAAACCTCAACTATTACAAACCCTAATTCTAACAAACACAGTTGCTACCCATGACTTTTTCTTAGTTTTTGACATCATAACATAAAATTATGCAGATTTTTATTTAGCCGTATCTTACTCGTCTGATGCATGTTTTTAGTGACTCAAACTGCTAAATTTACGTCACAGAGTCCTCTGCAAATCCCACTACTGCCTTGACTCTCAACACCTTTGCATAGAGGGTTCGGATTAGTTACCCATTTTGTAATTTCTACTATTTTCCAATCTTTTATTTTTAAGAATTAAACTACAAGATTACTATCGTTTGGTTTAGGTTTCGAATATAATATCCAGGGGACCTTAAAATAAAGTGTAGTAACAAAGTTTTAAGTTATAAATCCATTTTAAGTCAGTTTTCACAAAAAGAATGCATACAACATATAGTGTGTATATCTCATTCGAAAAATCTTGTTTTTAAGTAACAACATGGCTTAAGTGATATGAGATGGATACTATATGATATGTTGAGTGTAAAATAAGTACGAACAAGAGTGGTATAAGCTTACTCAAAGATGGAATGATTCGAGAAGAGTAACCCGAAAACCTTAAGTGAAAACCCTAACCGACTATATGCAACCCAAATAAGCTTCCACAACTCTAGCCTTGTGACACAACCTTAGGAACTTTTATGTGCCCCTTTAATTTCAGTCGAGTTCAAAGTGAGTGATATAGTAAGACTGTGTGTTTATGTTTTGAAATGATCATGAAGGTTGAGTAGTTTCTCATGTACGCACATGGAAAATTATGTTAGAAAGTGCATGCGGTCTTGAACTAGAAATAAAATAATGCATTTGTGTTGTCTTCACTGGCAGGTGGCATGGGTTTGGGTACAAGAGCCAAGACATGACACTTTTCTTAATCCTTTGGTATTAACAACAGTCCATGAGATTTATACTAAGGTTAACCACAAAGATGATCTATAGTAGGGACTTTATACTAGTTTAATATGCATGAAAGTTTGTGACCTACAATAATGTAAAAAGGAAATGTCATGTTGGTTTCTTCGTGTACCAGGGAGAGAGCAAGCAAGTGATATGTTTGATTGATAGTTTGCTATTACCTATTGAACCTTATGTTGTTAGTCCTAACATAGTCAACACTATTATATTATGAAGCATGGAGGAGGTCGGCTGACATGGGAAATCAAAGGAAAAAGTAGGAGGTCTCTTGTTGGCTTGGTAATACCCATGATATCTTATGTTTATTTTGCATAGAAGTAAAAAAAAACCAAGTCTCTTATATACATAGCATGGGGCGGCTAAAGATGGTAAAAAGGAAGAAATGAAGAATCTAATCAATGTGTAGGATGTAAGAGTATGGTGATAGTGTAAGACTTGTTTGATTTAGTTATTTTTTCTTGGTCTTTGGTTCCTTGTTGCCTACACGTATGAATCAAGAAAAAAAGGGAGGGAACACATTTTTTTGAATTTTTGATGTATATAATGTTTAGTGTACATGTTTAGGTATAGGAGGTATAATGTGTATGCATGTAAAGTTCAAAATGCCAAAAACGTAAACGTTTCTACTCTAATGACGGCTTCCTATGTTTAAGAATTTCATAGGTTGTTTTATTAATGAATTTTCTAATATAAACCATATTAAAGATGTATGTTGCCGTATCTAATGCATGACACCAACACTTTTATGGAATAGATTGCTCGTATAACGTAGCATGGCTTATCTTTCTTAACTTGTGATGTGTTCTTTCAACAATCTCACTTTATTGAGAAGTGAACAGGCTCGACAAGTTATAAGACATTCCATGTTGTTCACAAAAGCCTACAAATTGCAATTTATCAAATTTACTACTATGATTTGTTACAATTGAAACAATAAAACAATCATGTAGGTTTTTAAGTCTTTTGCATAAAATTTTAAACTTTTCTAAGACATCATTCTTAGACTCTACGAACACAACCCAAGTGTAGTTTGAGTGATCATTAACAATCATTAAAGTGTAGAAGTTACCTCCATAACTTTGAATTAGAGATGGACCAAACAAATCTAAGTGTAACAACTCCAAGACCCTAGTAGTTGACACTTCATTCCTAGTCCTAGTGTTTGCATTACCTTAACTCCTTAAACCACACGTATCACAAAAGTGTCTTTTAAAACTCAACTTTGACAGGTTCCTTACTAGCTCGTTGGAAGCTAAGTTTTGAACTAACTGCATATTGGTGTGACCTAACCTCCTATGCCAAGACGTTGAGTCATCCACCACGGATGCAAGACAAATTTTTTGTTTAGAGTTATCTCCTAATTTGTAAGTATATGATCCATTTCTCATATGTCCTTTAGCTAGCATTTTACCATTTTTACATTAGTAAAGCTAACCACATAATCATCATCACATAATTAACCTACGCTAATTAAGTTAAAAGCTAGACCACTAACATGCTCAACATGGTAATTGTAAAGGAGTCATGAGTAATATTACCTCCACCGATGACCTTGCCCTTTAAGTCGCTCCCAATTAAGGCATGTCCACCATCATACGCCTTGTACAAAGTAAACAATCTTTTATTCTCGGTCATGTGCTTAGTGCAACCATTATCCACAATCTAATCGTCTGATAATAGATCGTATTTAAGACACACCTATAAGCAAATATGAATTCAAGGTTGTAGTACACATTGTTTCTTGGTTCCATTGTGGTTAGAAAATATGGTGCTCAAGTTAACCATTATTGGGTCTTGAAGTAAAGCACATAGTTTATGTAGGTTGTACATCGAGAACGCAGACCAATGATTGTTTTGAAAATCATGAAGGTTTTAAAAGTTTGGTCCAATGCTCTGAGGTGTTTTTAGCCTTTGATTGTAGGAGTTTACTCTCCTTTGGAAGGTGCTATGTTGATGATACGAAGACCTTTGGTTGTTGTAAAAATTTCTACTTTTCGAAGAGTGGTTATTTTGAAAAGAATGTCTTCTGTTATATGAGTTTGAAGGTCTTATATTTGGTGTGGGTAAAAGAGGTCTAGGGTCAACTCGAGGTTGAGTGTATCCAAGTCCATTATGAGAGCCCGAGTGATATACTTGGTGTCTTGTTTCCACTCTTCTAACGGGTGATTGGGAACCTCGAGTGTTTGCAAAGTGAGTTTGAGGCGCTATGGGTTTAACAAACTATTTGAAGAGTTTGCATTTTGACTCTCTTTTACAAACACTATTGGTTTGTTTAGACTTACGGAAGTGGTTTTATCATTCTTAAAAATCTAATACCTTCCTTATCTTGGGATAATTTTTGACGACTTAACATATCGTCCAAAACAACGCTACTCTTTTTGAATTTTGAAAAAATTAATGCTTTATTTTGAAGTTTGGAAACGTTTCATTTTAAAGAGTCAACATTTTGGGTGATTACATCACATTTTTCATAAGGTTTAACCACCTCTTTAGGTTTAGCAAGTTTCTTTACTTCAAGTTTAATATCATTGACTTTGCTAATAAGTTTTGAATGTTATTTTTTTAAAGCGCATTTTCTTGTAGAATTTTTTCACATGTTTTAGAAAAATCTTTGCTAGGAGTTTGTCATTTTCCTTTTCACATGAATTTAGCTTTAAGAGCTAAAGACTTGACCTTTTCTTTAGTATTCTTGGAAGTTATTCCATCATTATCCAAGACCATTTCATAAACCTTAAGGTTGCTAATTAGCTCATCAAGAGGTAGTGTAGCCGAGTCTTTGGCTTCTTCAATGGCCATCACCTTGGCTCTCTATTTCAATGGTAGAGCACAAAGAAACTTTCTTACGTGATTCTTTCTAGAGTAATCTAGATCTAAGGATTTGAGACTAGTCACAATAACATTGAATCATGTAAAGCCGCTATTAATAGTTTCTTGACTTGTGAATTGCCTTGGTGAGTGACGATGAATGTGTGCCAAACCTCCTTGGCGGTTTTACACATAAAGACACGTGTAACAACCGTGATTTGAGCAGGTTAGTTTAAACCTTTAGAAATGGCTAAGAGTTCATTTTTATGTGTGTAAGTGTTGTGCTATGTGAATTTATGTGGGCTAAGTGAGTTAATTATGTGCTTGATATCATTTTGAGGTGTATGGGCATCTCATTTTGAGTATGTTTGAGTTTGGTGTTAAGTATTCCATTCGTTCACGTATGGTGATAATGGATATGAAAGACGTGTGCATGTATTGCTACGTCAATACTTGGTTTTAATGATTAAGCGTTTATAGGAAGTGTGTGATATTGGAAAGGAATAATTTGGTTGAAATATGGAAGTTAGTAGTAAACTTTTCATATATAGAAAGTGAATTTGGAAATGAAAAGTTATTTTTAGAAAGTAGTTTATAAGCAAAATGGTTTACCAAATTAGCTTAGGTTTTTATAAAAACTTAAGGTATTGAAGGTAATTAATTAACTAATAAAAGATTTTTTTTATATATATACATGAATAGTAAATACGAATTTTAGAAAAAAAATAAAAAAGAAAAAAAGGACATTTAAGCCCAATCATAGTTAGGACTTAATTAGAGGGAAAAAAAAACTGATTTTTAGGTATAATTAGGATTCGAATTTGGTAATTATCTAGATCCTTTTTCCCTACACTATAAATACAAATTCATAACCCCCATATTTTTCTAACTGATTGAATTCAAGAGCAAGAGAGAAGAGAAAAAATATTTTTCAAGTTAGGGATTTTTGTGTTCAAGAATCAAGAGTTTAAGGTACAAATCATCTTCCTTATTTAGTTCTAATCATTAATCCATGAAGCAATTATTAAGATGGATAATTAGGGTTTCATTAAATCTGTAAATTAAGGATGTTTAATCATTTTACAATGATTAAGGTTTAATTAGGATCATATGGGTGTATTAGTTAGGGTTTAGATCGCGTTAGAACTTGATTTAGATTAGGGCAGAATTTAGGGTTGTGTTGTTCGGCTGTTATCTCGATGATGGTAATAGCTTTTGTCAAGTTTCCGGTATCTATGATGTAGCTCAGAGAGTCTAGTTTCCAGAACATCCGGCCTCGAAAGTTTTTAAGGTCGGGAAGTCATTCAAATGTTGGTTACAAGAAACGTTGTCAAAGCAGTAAATTCGGGTCAGATTTAGGTCAGATTGCGAGGTATAAAACCCCCACTTAAAATTCAAATTAGGATTATCCAACCTATAGGAGTTTAGTTCTATGTGTCTATTAAAAATATCCCAAAGGAGAGCTTCTGATTTGGAGCCTAAGTATGGTTTTTAGGTCTAAACTTTTTAGTGTTCATACAGATCCGAAACTGAGTAGTTAAAAGTTTGATTTCTATTGGGGCAACTTAGAGGGATATAATTAGTGGGAAAAACATTGTAGAGATAGTACCTATATTGAATGCGTGATTTTTGGTAAAATTTATAAAGGTCAGTAGGTGTGGTTTAGAAAATGGTATCGTGACACTAAAATTCTGCATTTTGGGTAAATTGTTGAACATTGAAAAAGTATGTAAACGAATTGGTAAATGCTGGGCATGGTGTCAGGGTGACCCATGAGGGCAATTAAACACCTTAGACATCCATCATATGATTGTTACATGGGCATAAGCATTTTGGCTTAGTCGCGTGTAACATGCGTTTGTTTGATTTTATAGTTTTGTGCAAGGAGTTTGGAAATTGCTTAAGCATCAGGTGAGTTTTATAACCCCTTTTTCTTATGTTTTATTGGGGTGAAAATGATGCTATAAGTTTAAATGTTTTAGTTACTGTGATAATGTGTTTTAAATGAGGCATGGGCTATACGTGACTATTGTATGTTATGTGCTACTTGCTATTGTTGTGGATCGTGGGACACGTTCCGTTCCCTTGTTTGTTGTGCTTGAGCGTGACCGTCTCAAGGCATTGGTGGATTGTTAGTAGTGAGCGTGACCGTCTCATTGCTATGGATTGTTAGTAGTGAGTGTGACCGTCTCATTGCTGTGGATTGTTGATAGTGAGCGTGATCGTCTCATTGTTGTACGTTTTGTTTCTATGTTTGTGACCATTGAGCGTGAACGTCTCAATGTGGATTGATGTGATTGCATGTTAGCTTGTATGATAGATTGTTGTATGTCCTGCTATGCTATGTTTTACTTATCACAGTAATTTTCAAAGCGAGTTATTAGCGTGTCTTAAACCTATGACTCTCACCAACATTATGTTGACGTTTAAGCATCATTTTCAGGTGAGCATCATGGGAATAAGATAGAGAGAAGTGGCTAGAAAGAGACCGTAGGATGTCATGGAGTTTATTGCTTTATTGTCTTGAATTTTGCATTGTTTGGATTATGGATAATTGTTGCATGTCTTTCTATTGGCGAGAACTTTCGTTTTCATCAATTAAAGGACGGCCTTTTGGATTTTGGTTAGTTTATGGGTTTTGTTATGACACTTTGTGTCTATGCTTTACTTTTTTATTTCATATAGAATTCTCTGTATAGACACCATTGTGTTGTGATGATATCCTTTCTTTGTTTCGCCTCGCGTTTCTGCCTTGGCGGGGTGTGACAGATTGGTATCAGAGCCTTTGGTTATAGAGAAGTAGGTGGTTGAGCCTAGACTATAACCTAGGGGTCCTTCATATAGATGCATTTAGGGCTTAAGTGTTTAATGCTATAACTACTATGCCTCCCGTCTATTTTTGCATAGCTTATATATCTTGTATTTTGCTAAGTTGTCATTTTAGTTATTTTGCCTACCATTATCTGATATGATATGTATTACTTTCTTAGTATTTTAGCTATGTTTTTCCCCCACCCGTAAGAAGTCTCGTTGGGGAACCGTTTTCCCAACTGGACTTAAGCGTTATAAGGATCCATAAGAGGAGCCTCTTGTGGAACCGAAGGAGATAGGATAGTTGATCGTTTGTCAGATGCGTGTAATAGGGCTGGACCCGCAGAGTCGGGTAATTCTTGCAGAGGCAAAGTCAATCCAAGCGGAGCGCCCCTTGCATAAAGTTTAATTAGTCTTTTACCTCGTCATGTTGTTATTGATTATTTCTTTTGGATATTTCGTATTTTGGAAGTCGTTGCGAGACTTTCGTTCCTTTATGTCGTTTCGATTTCAATTTGATATAAGTAAGTAGTTATTTGATGGAGCATCTTTTATGTGTTAAGTTTGAGTGGTTTAAGATGTGCAATGTGGTATATGTGCTTATATGTGAATTATGACTGATATGGGTAATCTTGGAAGTAAGTACACGTGTGAAAGGAGGCACTTATAATTATGGTGGCCAACATAATTATAAAGGCATCACACACGTAGACTTGTGACCATGATTGCATTTATTTGTGTTTGGTTGTAAGATGGTAGTGTAATATGTTTCTTTTATTGATATGTGTATTCATGATAAGAATGGTGGTATGGGTAGAGAATTATTCTTTTATCCTATTTAGAGGGTATGTTAAGTTGAGTGGTAGAGATAATAAGTTTCCCTTTTATCTAGTAATTGCGGATACCTAGTATTGCTTTTATAGAGGTTGCTCGTTTGCTTGGTTGTTTGTTCGGATTTCCTAAGTCTAAGCTTAGCATCCCTTCATCGTACTTTGTTAGTAAGGATACCCGATTTTTCCTATTCGATGTCTCGATGTATATTGGTTGTTCGGAATCTGCTCTTCAGGATAATTAGCGGAGTTTTTGTTAGTTCTCTCTTTATGTGCATTGGGGGATTACTGTTATGAGTATCAAACGTTTCTTTTAAGGCACTAATTTGTTTCTAAACATATTAAGTTTGGATCCATTACTTCTCTTGGTTGTATATCCCTTGGTTTTCGTAGCCCGTTAGCGATGTGTTAGTATAAATGCTTTTAGGTTTGTTTTGTTGATCGTTATTTTGGATAAGACCTTACGTTTTCTTTTGGGTACGTAACGTCTTGCATGAGTTTTCTTGTATGAGTTTGTTTGATTTTATATTGAGTATATGGTTCCAGGTATTTTCTTTTGTTTTCAAACAACAGAATTATGTTAGAGTCTGTACGGTGTTTTAACGATCCTTTTGGTATTTGGTGTCCTTGTTTAGAATATATTTTTTAATGATGATCTAATCATTATAAAACCCTTGGATGTATTTGTGGTGGTGTTTAGAGAAAACTATGTATAAAATGATCTTTGTGAATAGATTTTATTTTATTATAAAAAAGAAAGTTTAAAGTGATTCATAGTAGTAAGGTACGATACACCAGAATAAATTTTTCAAAGATAACATTTAAGATAATTTTATTTATTATTTAAAATTATTTTTATACTTAATAGTGGACTTCTTACGTTTTAAATTGATTTTTATTATTAATACATTTTTTAATTGGGTGTTTTAGTAAAAGTAGATCAATTGGTATAAAAATTTTCGTTTTTAGTATTGATTTTTATTATGTGTTCAATTGTCGTGGTACGCCTGTTGATTTTCTTTTGTTGCGTTCTCACTCGGTGCATATACGTATCCTTTCTTTCAAAGGATTCTTATGTCATTTCATCCACGTCTATTTGCATATGTGGAATCTCCTATATCCATTTTAGCCTTTGATTAAATATTCGTTTGTTGTCCTATTCGATTGTTCGTGACCCTTGGAGTTCATTGATACCATTGAGTAGTGGAAGCTTTGATGTAATTGTGGGAATGGACAAGTTGTCCAAGAGGAAGTTTGTGATAGTATGTCATGAGAAGGTGGTTAGGATACCGTTAGAAGGTGATGAGATACTTCGGGTTCATGGTGAACGTACTCAAGGAGTCGTGAAAACCTTAATGAACACAAAGGTAGGTGAATCGAAATTGAGTGATATTTCCGTCGTATGAGATTTTATTGATGTGTTTCCGGAAGACTTGTCAATGACCAACGCAACGACAAGTTGAGTTCCGCATAGATTTGGTTCATGGAGCGACGCCAGTCGTGAAGTCTCCATATCGTCTAGCACCCTCAGAAATGCAAGAATTGTCTGAACAACTTCAAGAGTTGCAAGATGAAGGTTTCATACGACCTAGTCATTTTCCGTAGGGAGCATAATGTCGTTTCCGTTAAGAGGACGAAGCATGAGTTCATTTGAAAGTTAGTGCGTTGGGAATACGGTAGGAAGGAGAAGTTTGTATGACTAAGATTACTAAGAGTGAGGTAGTAAAGAATTGGGAAGTACCTACGACACCATCCGAGATATGATTATTCTTAGGATTGGCAGGTTACCTACCTACGATTCATCGCAAACTTTTCTAAGATTGTTAAACCCCTTACTTCCCTACCTTAGAGGAATCAGAAGTACGAGTGGGATGCAGAACGAGAAGAGGCTTTCTAGACTTTGAAGAATGATTTGTTAGACGCTTTGATTAATCGAATGTAGTGGTTGATGCGTTGGTATAAAGAAGAAGTGAATCTAAGACGAGTAAAGGGAATGCCCATGACTATCGAGTTAGGTGTTAAGGACAAGATTTGGTACTAAAGTGAGACGTCAAGGAAGAGAACGCGCAGCAAAAAAAATGTTCGTGACCTGACTTACAAATGGAAAAAGAGGGGCAGATGATGGTTAGTACTTTATGGAATTATAACTTTGTCATAGTGAGTAATTGAGTACGAAATTCGCTACCCATACAGGTTAAGGCAAATGTGATGACTGATGCGTTAAGTAGGAAAGGAAGAGTAAAACCTAGACGTGTTCGAGGATGGCTTGACCATTCAGTATGGAGCCGAGGAATGATATACAGCCATAGTGAGGCGTTCAAGTAAAGGAAGTACTCACAGAAATACTACATGGTTTAGAGAAACAGATGGAAAGAAAAGGAGACGAGAGTTTGTACTTTATGGATCAAATTTGGGTTCTATTGGTAGGAATTGTAATGGTTGAGGCCCATACATCAAGGTACTTGGTACATCGGGAGCGGATAAGACGTACTATAACCTTTGAGACATGTATTGGTAGCCACGTGTAGAAAAGGATATTGCTACCTATGTTAGCAATTGTCGGATTTGTTTAAGGGGTGAAGGCTGCAATGTCAAAGACTTTTGGCTTGCTACAACAGCCTGAGATACTTGAGTGAAAATAAGATAGAATCACCATGAACTTTATTACTAAATTTCCAAGGTCGAAGTAGTGAATATGATGTGATTTGGGTTAAGTATTCCATTCGTTCACGTGTGGTGATAATGGATATGAAAGACGTGTGCAAGCATTGCTACGTCAATACTTGGTTTTAAGGATTAAGCGTTTATAGGAAGTGTGTGACATGGGAAAGGAATAATGTGGTTGAAATATGAAAGTTGGTAGTAAACTTTCCATATATAGAAAGTGAATTTGGAAATAAAAAGTTATTTTTAGAAAGTAGTTTATAAGCAAAATGGTTTACCAAATTAGCTTAGGTTTTTATAAAAACTTAAGGTATTGAAGGTAATTAATTAACTAATAAAAGATTAAAAAAAATTTATACATGAATAGTAAATATGAATTTTAGAAAAAAAAAAGAAAAAAGGAAAAAAAGGAATAAAGACAAATAATAGTAGGACTCTATTAAAGGAAGGAAAACTATATTCGTATAATTAAGATATCTATTATGGTTAATTTTAGATCCTTTTTACCTACACTATAAATCAAATCTCATAAACCTCATATTTTTTAACGGTTGAATCAAGAGCCAAGAGAGAAGAGAAAAATATTTTTCAAGTTAGGGATTTTAGGTTTAAGAGATAAGAGTTTAAGTCACTCATCTTCCTTGTTTAGTTCTAATCATTAATCCATGTACCAATTATTAAGAAGGATAATTAGGGTTTCATTAAATCTGTAAATTAATGATGTTTAATCATATTACAATGATTAGGGTTTAATTAGGATCATACGGGTGTATTCGTTAGGGTTTAGATCGCGTTAGAACTTGATTTAGATTAGGGCAGAATTTAGGGCTGTGTTGTTCGGCTGTTATCTCGATGATGGTAATAGCTTTTGTCAAGTTTTTGGTATCTATGATGTAAAGAGTCTAGTTTCTAGAACATCCATCCTCGAAATTTTTTAAGGTCTGGAAGTCATTTAAATGTTGGTTACAAGAAACGTTGTCAAAGCAGTAAATTCGGGTCAGATTTAGGTCAGATTGCGGGGTGTAAAACCCCCACTTAAAATTTGAATTAGGATTATCCAACCTACATGAGTTTATTTCTATGTGTCTATTAAAATCCCCAAAGGAGAGCTTCTGATTTGGAGTCTTAAGTTATGGTTTTTAGCATCAAACTTTTTAGTATTCGCTACAGATCGAAAACTGGAGTAGTTAAAGTTTTGATGTTAATTTGGGGCACTTAAAGAGGGATATAAATTAGTAGAAATATATCATAGGAGATAGTAAACTCATAATATTGAATGCGTGATTTTTGGTAAAATTTATAAAGGTCAGTAGGTATGGTTTAGAAAATGGTATAGTGACACTAAAATTCTGCATTTTCGGGTAAATTGTTAAACATTGAAAAAGTATGTAAACGAATTGGTAAATGTTGGGCATGGTGTCGGGGTGACCCTATGATGGTATTTAAACACCTATAGACATCCCATCATTATGATTGTTACATGGGCATAAGCATTTTGGCTTAGTCGCGTGTAACATGCGTTTGTTTGATTTTATAGTTTTGTGCAAGGAGTTTGGAAATTGCTTAAGCATCAGGTGAGTTTCATAGCCCTTTTTTCTTATGTTTTCTTGGGGTGAAAATGATGCTATGAGTTTAAATGTTTTAGTTACTGTGATAATGTGTTTTAAATGAGGCATGGGCTATACGTGACTATTGTATGTTATGTGCTACTTGCTATTGTTGTGGATCATGGGACACGTTCCGTTCCCTTGTTTGTTCCTGTTATTGAGCATGGACACGTCTCAAGGCATTGGTGAATTGTTAGTAGTGAGCATGACCGTCTCATTGTTATGGATTGTTAGTAGTGAGCGTGACCGTCTCATTGCTGTGGATTGTTGATAGTGAGCGTGATCGTCTCATTGTTGTACGTTTTGTTTCTATGTTTGTGACCATTGAGCGTGAACGTCTCAATGTGGATTGATGTGATTGCATGTTAGCTTGTATGATAGATTGTTGTATGTCCTGCTACGGCTATGTTTTTACTTTACATAGTGTTTCAAAGCAGTTATTGGGTTTCTCTGAACTGTCTTTATACCTATGACTCTCACCAACTTTATGTTGACGTTTAAGCATCATTTTCAGGTGAGCATCATGGGAATAAGATAGAGAGAAGTGGCTAGAAAGAGACCGTAGGATGTCTGGAGTTTATTGCTTTATTGTCTTGAATTTTGCATTGTTTGGATTATGAATAAATGTTGCATGTCTTTCTATTGGCGAGAACTTTCGTTTCATCAATAAAGACGCCTTTTGGATTTTGGTTAGTTTTATGGGTATTGTTATGACACTTTGTGTCTATGCTTTACTTATTTATTTCATATAGAATTCTCTGTATAGACGCCATTGTGTTGTGATGATATCCTTTCTCGTTGCGCCTCGCGTTTCTACCTTGGCGGGGTGTGACAACACGCTCATACTCTTTACGCGGTAGGGCGTTGTTAAGAGTCATTTTGGCTTCATTGTTCTTGCCAAGTTGCTTCATTGCTCGTCCTTAAGAAGCTTATATGGCATCTCCTTCATCAACTTCATTTCTGAGTCTTCAACTTTGAAATAGAAATTGTTGTTTGAATGACTTGCCAAAAGTTAATATCTTTAGACTTAACGTAAGTCTCAAAGCGGGCTTTCCAAAAGCAAAACCCGTTGGGTTCTAGCAAAGGTAGTCTTTGCATGGAACACCTTTTGACATAGTTATCTTTACTTTAATTTTTCAAAAATCAGAGTTAGGATTTTGAATTTTTGAAAACGAAGTATTCAAATTAAAATGACTTCTCGAGAAGGCTTTAATGCTTGAAAACTTAAGTAAACACTTTGTATACCATATTGTAGAAGCCGTTAGGTGGGGGGTGCTAAATTTAGTTTTCTTGACTTCTTGAAGTTTTATAAAACTTCAAGTCCGATAGAGCCGTAGTGTGTGATGATCTATGATCGTGTGTTTTTACATACACTCTATTCATGTTAATTACGCCTAGTTGCATTATTATTTTATTATTATACATGTACTTTGGACTGTGTTTGTGATTATGTAGGTATGCTTTAAATGGAGCTAGTATGGAGGCCTTTGTGAGCGAATGTGAAACGTCACGAAAAAATTGACAAGTAAGAAGTAAAATAATGACTAGAGAAACATTTTTTTATAACGTGTCTCAATGATTTGGCCATAACTTCTTCGTTCGAGCTCCGTTTTAGTTGGTTCAGAAAGCCGCGGAAAAAGAAAAAAAAAAGATCTTCATTTTTTTGAGATGAAACACACGAAATTCTGGAGTTGGGATCGTGGTAATATCTATTGAAAGTTCAGTTCGTGAAACAAATAATATTGGGCTTTTATTGTTTCCAAATTGCAAGAAAAGAAATTAAAAAGAAAAAATATAAGAGAAGGAAAAAAAAGTCAATGTTGGTCCTTTGGTGTTGACGTGATGGCACAAAAGAACAGAAAAGTGAAGCCCACTTGGTTTATCCTTGGGCCTTGGGGCTTTTGTGGAGTGACGTGGAGAACACATAGGGTAAAATCCCTTTTTGTGTTATAAATTGCAATTCATCTCAGTGGTGGAAAAGGGAGAAAAAACGGCGCAACAAAAAAAAAGAAGAGATAATTCATTCGAAGGGTGAGACGCCAAAAAAGAAGAAAAATATTCGGTCAAAGATATTACCACAAATCCATCATAGCAGCCGTCGGAGCGGACAAAAAAGAAAAAAAAAGTGCCACCATGACAATAATCATCCTTCAGTCTCCATCTCCATTGTAGCGGCTAAAATCTAGTAATCTCTTAGTTAATTGATATTTGGTTTTGATCATGTTTATGGGATCTTTATTTTGTTTGTCAATACATTAATTCATATGATTTAATGCATATCATTTAATTTGATTTAAGGTTTTAATATAATTACTTTTATTGAATTTCATTAAAGAAAGTTATTGCGAGTCAACAATTCGTGCCGAACCCAATTAGTGTAGGGGTTAAGACGATTTGTATGGTAGACATAACTTGTACCTAAATTATTCACTTGAGTAATTATAAAATTATTTTGTTGGGATATCGTTAAGAATTGTTATTGCTTGTGAACGCTTCTGCCGAGTCTAGTTAGTGTAGGGATTAGACGTTCGTTGGTAAACATAATTTGTGCCCAAAATTGTTCTTTTCAAATAATTCAAACTATGTCAAACATTAATAATAATCCGTGACTTAGTCATATCCATTTATCCGGGGAGTATGCCGGAAGGGATGTTTTCTTTTAATTGTTACACAAATATTATTTTTAATTGCTTTATTTACTTTTGTTGTTTTATTCTACCATTTTAGTTTAATTAGAAGTTTTTATTATTTAGTTTTAATTTAAAACAAAACTTTTATTTTGATCAATGAATCACTCCATAACTTAAATTAAATCCACCTACTCCGTGAGGATTCGACCATTTCTTACCCTATCTATATATGTTTAGTTAAGGTTTATTTTTGACCGGTACAACGACCCGATCAATCTACTTAGTAAAGAATCAATAAGTAGATAGAGAGAGAGAGAGAAACACACCACGATATATACTGATTTGGGAAGGTGGGTTTAGTCCTTTCGCATGTCCAGTTACGAATCCACGACACCTATACTATAATAGTATAATCCTTATGGTGGACGACAAACCGTATTACAAATTTGACTCCACCAATATGCACAAAGATAAGCACTCATAAAGAAGAGTTACTACCTATGGTATTCGGCCCTCAGAATCCACCCCTAAGAACCTGTGATTTGACTTAACCTATAACCAATTAAGACTTCCCATTGGAAGCTTACGAAACCCCAACTAGATCCCTAATGAGCTAGGCTTGATCCCTTGGATACAAGACTTCCTTTATAACTTGATTAAATGAAAGATAGATAGATAAATCAAGTCCTAACCTAATCAAGAGACTCGATTCTAAAGAAAGGGTATGAGAAAGAAGACCCCGACTAATAACACACAAGTATGGATTAGGTACTTGTGTGTCTCTCTTATAGAGATGTGTTATTCAATAGAATGATATAGGAGAAGATTAAGAGCATAAGAGGTGTTAGACTTAGAGGGTTAGAGGAAAGAAAAGAGAGGAAAGAATGTTTGCAAGAGGTAAGAAATACAAAGACCATGGGTGGGTATTTATAGGCCAAGATTCCCAAATTTGGGAAAAAATTCCTGTCTGGCGCGCTGCCCACGCTTCAGCGCGTTATATTCCCGAGATTATTTTCTTCAAGACTTTGGCGTTTTAAATACCCGCACTTGTTAAATCCCCAATTATACTTCACGTATGACCTTTCAATCATTCTTATACTCACGGTTAACCAAATCAAATAGCCATTTGATAAAAGTGTTTGTGAAGTATTTAAAAGATTTTTACGTGTCTGATATTAAAAAGATAGAAAAGAAATATCAAACAAGGGTATTTAGGGTATTCCTCAGATGTACCAAGCTTAGTTGGAATTCAACTAATAGTTTGAAGGGTTACTTAAGGCACAAGGGAATATATTTAAAATATTCTAAACTTGGAGAGAAAGGGTGGATGTTATGAGGGGAAGAAGTGAGATTTGAATTTTAAAATCTATTAGGCACATGTTGGAAATGGATAATGAGATAAGATGGGTTGGGTATGAGTTAGCATGATGTGATGGTGATAGGATGGAAAGGAGACTCTTGATCTTGTTTAAAATAGAGGGTTGAGATGAGATGGTAAAGAGGTAAGTTGGTTAGGTGAAGTGGCAAGATCAAGGGTGGATAGAGAAGTGTGTTTGTTTAGAGAGTGAAGTGTGTTTGTTTGTAAAGGGAAGTATGTTTGTTTGCCATTTGAATTTTAATACAATAGAGGAAAAGAAAGTGAGGTAAGTTGGATTAATAAAGTGGTGTAATCGATGGCTAAGATGATAGAGTGTGTGAAATTTAAATGGCTTTTTAAGGAAGAGGGTGAATAGTGGATATGTGGTGGAGAATGTTTTGATGGGATATGGAAGAGCCTATGTTGGGAATGAAGGGAACAAGAAGTACAAGGAAGGTACGTTGTGTAAGGGAATGCGAGTTGTCCCATATGGGTATTATTTGGGGAAGGTTTGTGCGAAGAAGAGTTTAGGCATGCAGAAGGTCTAAAGATGATAAGTATGAAGATGATGATGTTTAGGGTGAAATCAAAGGATGGATTTAGGTTTATAATCACATTACCAATAAGGGAGAAAAGAGTGGCATATGTGATTATGGGATGGTTTAATAAATGAGTGTTTAGAGTGTGTTAAGGATATGATCATTTTTTGGGTAACAAGGGTAAACAAATGATTAGGAAGGATGTGTTGTAGGATTGTGTAGAAAGGGTTATTAATCATTTATTAGGAAGGAGACTAACAAATGATTTGAAGAATGTGTTGTAAGAAATATGGTATGGAAGTGGTGTATGGAGGAATGTAGAAGTTTGTAAGAAATCTTGTATATGTAAGGAATACATGTGTGAGTGTGTAAAACATTTATAGGTAATGAGTTGAGAAAACTCAAAGCATGATTAACCTCCAAATACCATAAACTCAAATTGTCACTTGGACTTAATCCATGATAATCAACAATGGATTTGATCACTAATGATCTTGATGCAAATAAGCTAAGTGCTTTACATCTCACGTAAAGCATATCCTATAACGGGAACGGATGCGTTTACGCAAAGTGACCTTTGGCTTAGTTTGACCAATAAGGGAGTAAAACCTGTTACGTGATTAGGAATAACATAAA
>BQNB010106879.1:0-23294 GCA_026074375.1 Tanacetum coccineum | reverse complement strand
GATAGAACTTTTAATAACCAATACGTGCTCGAAAGAATCACTAAAAACGGAGCTAAAACGAATAAGATACGACATTTACGGGTTTTACAATAACCAAATCTATAAAAATAAATTTATAAACTATCATGAACAGTAAAAACCACTGTTCACCAGAGGTCTAAAAATATAAAAATGTAATATTTTGATAACTCATCTTAATACGAAAGCGTGGACATAAGAAACGGGCTTAAAACGATAAAGTTATATTGTTTTTACTAATGAAATGTTTATAAATGTTTTAACTTTATAAATACGATTTGACATATGCATGTTTTACAATTGGACGCAAGTGGAAATTTTACATTACGATTATGTGTTTGCCTAAGTAGCGATAACCCATCTGTGCCCATTATCATGAATTGTCAATTACTGTTGTGAGCACGAATGTTATAAATAGATCTATTTGGGATTGACATCCCCGTTCGGGTGAGTCATGCTCACTATGCCGGTTTGCCGGACAACGAACGTATACCATGTCAGACATAGGATGTTGCGGGTTAGAACATCATCACGGGCAATGTTGGCAATTTATATTGCATTTCATACATGTCGAGCTTTAGTGTCATGAGCTTAGGAAAACGTAATTATATTTTATGATGCTTGCATCTGTTGCTTTATCATGGGGACTTGCAGTCCTACATTATACATTTTATAAACCTATGAATTCACTCAACAATATGTTGACATTTTAAGCAATGTTTTTCAGGGGATCAATAAGGCACGAGGTGCAAGGGATACATTGGTGGTTTTGATTTGGATGTCATGCATTAAAGATTTTGTCGCATTACATTTTGTATATCTGTTATGGGCTAGAAATCTTTGTATTTTGAACAAGTGAACAAGTGAAGCTTCGGGCTTTTGTAACAAACAATTTGTTAAATCTAATGTATCAGATTTAAACGGCTTTTAATGGTCGTTCTTATATACATCTTGTGTTATTGATCTATGAAGTACCACCCCAACCCGTATTCTACTGCCACCCAATTTGGAGGTGTTACAGATTGATATCAAGAGCCAAGGTTATAGAGAACCAGGTAAAAATGTTTTTGCTGGACTCTAACCGTTTTCAAACATTGCATTCATACAAAGGGGTTTTCACGGGACATACATACATACATACACTATTTGTTGCATTAGTTGGTTGGACTAGATGCATTCATGATTGATATACATGTTATTAAATACTATGTATATTACATTACTATAAGAGTCTTATATTAAATACTAATATAAGCTATTTTTGATTTTCAGATACTGTTATGTCAGATTATGAGGATTCCACGGTTATACACACTGCTTTTTCCAGTCCATTTAGAGGGTTGTCAGACATCGGATCTCCGGGGGTCGATGGACCACCCGTGATGCCAGAGGATTCATATGCATATGTGGTAGCTGCTTTTCAGGCCCCGCCATCTCCTGATTATGTGTCGGGTCCTGAGTACCCACCTTCACCAGACTTTGTTCCAGATCTGGTTTATCCAGAGTTTATGCCACCAGAGGATGAGGTACTCCTAGCCAAGGAGCAGCCCCTGCCTGCTGCTGCCTCACCCACTGCTGATTCACCAGGCTAGGTTCCTGAGTCAGATCTTGAGGAGGATCCGGAGGAGGATGATGATGAGGACCCTAAGGAGGATCCTGCCAATTATCCTGCCGATGAAGGAGACGATGGAGATGATGAGGATGAGTCATCCAATGATGACGAGGATGATGATGTTGATATTGAGGAGGAGGAGCACCCAGCTCCTGTCGACTCTACAGCTGTTGCTTTACCCGCTGTTGATCAAGCCCCATCTGCTGAGGAGACTGAGCCATTTGAGACCGACGAGTCTGCGACCACACCACCACCACATCCTGCATAATGGGTTACTGCTAGGATATCGATTCAAGATGAGCCGCCTACACCATTTTGGTCTGTTACGGAGGTTGCCAGACTCCTTGCTATACCTACTCCACCACCATCACCACTTTCCTCATGGTCATCACCACTACCTCAGATTCCTTCTCCACTACTACCCCTGATACTATCACCACTAACAATATCACCACCCTTACCTGTATCATCTCCACCACATGCTAGTCCTATTTGTCTGTTAGGTTATCGAGCTGCGATGATCCGGCTAAGAGCTGAGGCCCTATCTACTTCCCATTCACTACCATTACCACCACCCATCATACTCTCCTACACCAGATCAGATGCACCATCATCGGGGACACCACCACTTTTACCCATACCGCTACCTACTTCATCACCACCGTTGCATCTACTCTCTACTGACCGTATAGCAGACAAACCCGAGGTTACCTTACCGCCTCAGAAGAGGTTATGTATCGCTCTCGGTCCAAGATATGAGGTAGGAGAGAGCTCGTCTGCCCCTACTGCTAGACCTCCTGGAGGTTTTAGGGCGGACTATGGTTTTGTTGCTACTATATACAGGGAGATTATGCGGGATCTAGAGAGAGATGTCGGTTATGGGATCATCGACACTTGGGATGAGATGCTGGTAGACATGCTAGGGGCACCAGCGACTGATGACACAGAGTTGGGTCGACGGTGAAACATGAGTTTACCACAAGGGTAGGCAAGACACAAACGAGATTAACGAGTTGCTGATGAGCAGACTGAGCTGACCAGCTGATGGCTGTCGGCTCACATGCTGTATAGGATAAGGCCATCACCTGCTCTATACTGCTAGGCTCATAAAGGCTGAGAAAGTTTTGGTGAGGGGTGGGAGCAGGATGTCTCGAGCGAGCTTAGGGACGGATCCATGGATGGCTAGTAAAAAGGGATGTTGGTTATTGGGCGAGGGTGTTCCTTTGCATGATCAGAGGTTATGGCATTACGTACTCAGGTGGTAGCATAGCAGGCAGTGATTACAGAGTTACAGGCAGTAGACCGCAAGAGAGAGGCGGCGATTACAGAGATGCTGGCTGCTGACCACAGGAGACAAGCACAGTTCATTGAGGCACTAAAACTGCTGAAGAGGCTTCAGACCTAGATGATAGAGTTTGAGAGGCAATATGGACCCGCTAAAGTTCCTGCACAGCCTGATGCACCGGAGGAGGCCGATAGCAGTTCATAGATCATGTTATGGCTAGTTATTTTGTACAGCCTACTAAGTATTACGGGTAATTCCCGGCTACTAGGCTTTTAGTTGTATATTTTATCTTGTAACTAATCGTGAGATCATTTTGTATCTGAACCAATCATTATTTAATCCAATTAGTAGAATGGAAGGTGGTATTATGTCATGTCTGTAATCCGAATATTATTATGAAATGAATGTCAATTTAGTACACCATTGTCAACTTCAATTCAGTGTATATTTTCACTAATGTTTGGATCTCTCTTTACTATTAGTGTAATTGTCATGTTCATGGTTATATTTTGTGAAATCTAACGTGTATTAATATTTTCTTGTGATTTAATAGAACAATGCAACAAAGATAAGGACCACGAGGTTAAACCATAAACAACAACCACAACTCTCTACTCCCCGCCACCAACATCGTCACTATGGCCTACTGAAGGCAATGATTGACCAAGCCGTTACTGCCGCTTTGGCAGTACGTGATGCTAACAGAAATACGAATGGCGATGATAGCCATATTTCAGGAGCGGGTGTTAGAAGGACAGAACGAACTGCCCATGAATGTACTTACACTGACTTTCTCAAATGTAAACCATTAAACTTCAAAGGCACGGAAGGAGTTGCTGGTCTATCTCAAGGGTTTGAAAAAGAATGTATTCTGTTTTTTCACACACATTATTTTTGTACCGTTGAGTAATACAAGTTCAAGTTTGCTACTTGCACCTCCATTCATTGCTTTAACCATGGTGGAACACTCATTCAAGACAGTTGGTCATTGATCCTGCTTACGTATGCCTTGGAAACACTCATGAAAATGATAGACTGACAAATACTTATCCTCGAAATGAAATCCAAGAAACTCGAAATGGAAGAATTTTTGTGATCTAAAGGGGAAGGTACTAGACTTGACAAGTTAATAACCCAACCTTTAGGAATTGGCTTTGTTGTGCGGGAGGATGTTTCCCGAATAATCTGATAAAATTGAAAAAATATATCAGTGGCCTTCCCGACACGATTCATGGGAGTGTAGTGGCGTCTAAACCAAAGACACTGCAAGATGCAGTTGAAATCACAACCGAGCTAATGGATAAGAAAATCCGCACTTTTGCTGAACGCCAGACAGAGAGTAAAAGGAAGTTTGAGGACACCTCAAGGAACACTCAGAACCAACAACAACAACAACAGAACAAGAGACAGAACACTGGTAGGGCTTATACTGCAGGGACTGGTGAAAAGAAACAATATGGGGGATCTAAACCCCTATGCTCAAAATGCAACTATCACCATGACGGTCCATGTGCTCCTAGATGCCACAAGTGCAATAAAGTTGGTCATCTGGCCCGTGACTGCAGGAGCACTGCAAACGCTAACAATGCTAACAATCAGAGGGGCACTGGGTCGAGTCATAAGCCTACTTGCTATGAGTGTGAAGTTCAGGGACATTTTAAGAGGGAATGTCCAAAGCTGAAGAACAACAACAACCGTGGTAACCAAGTTGGAGGTGGCAATGCTCTAGCCAAAGTGTATGCGGTAGGGCACGCGGGGACAAACCCAGACTCTAACGTCGTGATGGGTACGTTCCTTCTAAACAACCGTTATGCTTCTATCTTATTCGATACTGGTACCGATAGGAGTTTTGTGTCTACTGCATTTAGCTCCCAAATTGATATCACAAACATAAACCGGTCTAGCATTAATCACTATTTATGTACGTTGACACTAGCCGACGGGAGAATAATTAGGGTTGAACACAATCGTTAGTGGTTGTACATTAAACATCCTGAACCACCCATTCGAACATAAGACTTAAAATGCCCGTATAACTTGTAGTTCAACGCAATAATTGTTATGGATTGGTTGGTAAAGTACCAAGCAATCATTGTGTGTACCGAGAAGATCATTCATATCCCCTGGGGAAATGAAACTCTAATCGTTTACGGTGACAAAAGCAACCGGGGAAACGAGGCTCGTCTGCACATTATCTCGTACACCAAAACACAAGAATACATGCTAAAAGGATGTTCAGTCTTTTTGGAAAACATTACTACAAAGGAGACGGAAGACAAGTTGGAGAAGAAGCGACTTGAGGACGTACCGATAATTCGAGATTTTCCTGAAGTATTCCCTGAGGACTTTCCGGGTCTTCCTCTGACTCGACAAGTGGAATTTCAAATCGATCTGATACCTGGTGCATGCAAAAATAAAACTGTTGAACCGCAGCAAGCTCGGTCACTCTAGCATTGAGCCCTTCAAGGGTCGTCAGTGCTAGCTCCTCAACGGCCTCTCTCGGGTCTACCCAAACATCTCTAATCCCATAGCCGACCTCCTCGGCTATCTGACGTTTGGTTTCGGCATCCATAGTGCCGATAAACCCATAGTCTACCCTATGACCTCCAGTAGGTCTAGGAGCAGCAGTCGAACTCTTCCTCACCTCATACCTCGATGTGAGAGCAGTCAGACATAACCTCTTATAAGGTGGTAACTCGGCCTCGGGAATGTCCTCCCTACGGTCGACTGGTAGTGGTATGAACAGTGAGGCTGGTAGTGGTGATGATGGTAATGGTAATGATATAGGTACATGTGGTGGTAAATGTAGTGATGATGGAGGTGGTAATGGTGGTGATGGATGTAGTGGATGATGAGTGGATAGTAATGAAGCTCTCAATTTAATCCTGGCTGCTCTATAGCCTAACAGTGCCTCAGCATAAGTGGGACTATCAACAGTAGGTGGTGGTAGGGGTAATGGTGAAGACGATACAGGTAGTGGTGGTGAAGGAATTTAGGGTAGTGGAGATGACCAAGGTGATAGGGAGATGGTGGTGGTGATGGTGGTGTAGGTGCGACAACATACTCAGCAATGTGTGCCTCCATGGATGGTGACATAGGTGGCTCAAGTCTGACAGTCTTGCATGCCCTACGGAGGCGTGTCTGAGCAAAGGGGACCCTAATCTGGGGCGATCTAGGTGTAGGTGCGGACTCATCAGTCTCAAATGCTTCTGTATCCCCAGCTGAGGGAACAGGGTCAACAACGGGTATAGCAGAAGAGTCAGCAGGAGCTAGGTGCTCCTCCTCCTCCTCGTCATCATCCTCGTCCTTAATGGGCTCCTCATCCTCATCATCAGTATCATCATCATCTTCGTCATCATCGGAGGGCTCATCATCATCATCCCTTCCGTTAGCGGGATAATCAGCATGATCCTCCTCGGGGTCCTCATCTAGATCCTCCTCCGGGTTAGAGTCTGCCACATAGCCCGGTGATAGGGCTATGGGTGAGGCATTAGCGGGTAAAGGCTGGTCCTCCCAGGGTGCCTCATCATCAGATGGCACTAAGTACTTAGGGTACTCAGGCTCAGGTACGTATGGTACCTCGGCAGGTGAAGGTGGGTGCTCAGGACCGAGTACGTAGTCGGGAGACGGTGGGTGCTCAGGTCCTGGCACATAGTCCGGAGATGGTGGGGCTACCGGCTGCATAGGGAGTCCATTATATCAGTATACGATGACTCATGGAGAATCTCCATCAGACAGCTCCTCATCAGCTCCCCAAAAGACTCTCCCTGGCTCAGAATCAGTGTAGACACATGTGTAGGTGACTGTGGATGCTGAAGACATGACAGAATATGTAACACTCAAATAGAGTTTACATTAGTACATATATAAGACCCATAATAATATACTTAATATATTATAAACACGTATGAGAACCATGCAGCATCTAGTATACCCAACTAATGCAACAAGTAATGTATGAATGAATATCCCATAAAAATCCCTTTTTATGATGCAATGTTTGAAAACGGTTATAGTCCAAGTAAAAACATTTGACCTAGTTTTCTATAACCTTGGTTCTAGATACCAATCTGTAACACCCCCAAATTGGGTCGCAGCGGAATATGAGTATCCGGGAGCGTTACATCATTGATCAATAGCACAAGATATGAGAACGACCTCTAAAAGATTCGTTTGAAATACGATACATTGGATTTATTAAAATTGTTTAATACAAAGCACAACGGCTTAAATTGTTCAACATTGAAATAACAAGATTTTAAATCATAACAAATATCCCAAGATGTAATGACTCCAAATCTTTTGTGCATGACTCCCCAAAAGAGTATCCTCAATGTATCCTTAGCACCTCGTACCTCATTGACCTGAGAAAACATGCTTTAAAACGTCAACATAAAGTTGGTGAATTCATAGGTTTATGAAAAATGTAATGTAGGACCGCAAGATTTCCCCCGTGATAATGCAACAGATGCAAACATCACAAAATGTAATTACGTTTTCTTAAGCTCATGACACTGAAGCTCGACATGTATGAATTGCAATATAAATTGCCAACATTGCCCGTGATGACGTTCTAACCCGCAACATCCTAAATCCGACATGGTATACGTCTGTTGTTCGGTAAACCAGCACATTGATCGCTACTCACCCGAACGGGGATGTCAATCCCAAATAGATCTATTTATAACATTCGCGCTCACACAAAGTAATTGACAGTTCATGATAATGGGCTCAGAGGGTTATCGCTACTTAGGAAAACATTTAATCATGTACAAATATGCACTTGCGTCCAATCGTAAAACAATGCATGTTTCTTATCCCAAAAGTTGTAAATCATTGATATAGTAAAACATGGGGCTATGAACTCACCTTAGTGAATAAACTGATGTATATGAATCAAGTGAATGAAAACGTCACGGATATGACCGAATGCAACCTAATTAAATATAGGTCGTATAAGTACCATGTACTTTGAATAACTAATACTACATATAATTCTATATAGTTACATCACCACCTAAAAGTGTTTGTTTAATTTATAAAATTAAACAATTTAATTTGTACTTGTAAAATAAGTGTTCATGTATTCGTGTTCGTAAAAATGGTATACTTGTCCAACAATTCATTATTTGCCAAAACTACTTGATGTATTATTTACATAATTTCATTATATAAATAATTTAATTATTTGAGAAAAATAGTATTTATAAGGTTAAAAACGTTTATAATGTCACTTTTAATAAAAACGTCGAATCTTTCTCGTTTTAATCCCGTTTTCAACGTTCTTTACATGTATGGATTCGTATTTGAAAAATCTAATCAAACATTACATTTATTATATTCATATTTACTGTTATGAACAGTAACAGTAAGTGTAGATTTATAAAAATACTTTTTATAAATTTTAATTGTTGAAATCGTATATTAATTGTATCTTATTCGTTTTAATTTGGTTTTTAGTGATTCTTATGTCCACGGCTTCATAATTAAATTTTATATCATCTAACATAGTCCATGTCCACTGTATGTTTCTGTAAAAAAATTAGTTTTTATAATATTACTTTTATAAAGTTACTTTTGTTTATTTTATTACATAAACATGAAAAAGTCATAACTAGTTCATTATCCATTGTTTTTTCAAGTTTCTTACCTTTTTAGAATCCTTACAACATCTACTTTTACACAAAAATATCAAAGAAATATCCCATATTCGAAATCATTTGTTTTTATAAATTTTCTTTTATAAAAATACCTTTATATATGTATATCTTGTGAAATTCATAACTCCTTCGTTATTTATCGGATTTTCAAGTTCCTTGCATGCTTACGATCCTCATGAGATGTATTAATTTATATAATTAGTAAATTAAATATTATTAGTGTTGAAAGGTACAATAGCATATTAAAGGTTTAATTAAAATTTGTTCTTTACACTTTTAGCTTTATAAAATTACCACAAGTCTTTAATTAAAATTACATCCATGGTATTAATTTAAGTCATCTTATTGGTCCTCATTAATAGTGTCCATATTTACAAGGAAAATTGTCCAACATATTTTATTTACTTTATCCTAACTGTATAATTAAATAAATAATTCATTACTTGACAAATAAATTTATAAGAGTATCACGTGATACCAGATAACGAGAGTTAATGTGGCCCGTTAAAGTGAAGGACCAACGATACATAACGTTTCCCACTTAAGGATGGATGGTGCATTTTTTTTGTCAAAGGATGAAACTTGTCGGTCAACGTATACCACAAGGACGAACGGTGTAATTTACTCTACATGAAATGAAAGTATTGAAAAGATTAGGGTTCTTAGAAGACCTTAATGAAGATGAGTGATGATAATACACAAGCAAGACCCAAGTGTATAACCCTAATTACTTCCACAAAACCCTAACTTTTACCAAGAAAACCCTAATTCTTTCTTTCTTGCTTGCAAAACCCCTTTAATTACCAAACCAAGCTTCAAAGACACCTTGAATATCATTAACAATGACCCTTAAACACTTGTACTAGCTTAGAAATCAAAACTATATATTGTATATGAGTGTGGGTTGTATGTCGTAGGTTTAGGAGCTCAAATAGGGAGTTTCTTGCTTTGGTTTCTTGTAAAATGATAAGTGTGTGAGTTTACTTACTTTATGGTATGTATTTATAGGCTAAGACTTACATGAATACCATCTAATGAAACCAACAAATGGTTTTGGGTTTGCTTCCTTGTTGTGGCCGGTTTAGGGTTCAAGGGGACAAGAAAAATGGTTTAAAAACTCACTTAGGGCTTGTAAGAATAGGGACATGTCTCTTGTCTTGTAAAAGGTGATAAGACAATACTAGCATGCTTGGTTTGGCTTTCTTTCTTGCCTTGTGGTTCTTGCCGTGAGTTATAACACAAGGGGGGACACAAATTGGGTAAAAGTGGTGGTTTGATCCCTTGGATAATAACTATGATTGTTTAATAGTGTTAGTGGAGGGTTTTGATTTAATTTGGAAGTGTATACATGTGTTTGTATGGTATAATTTGGTTAGGGGCTGAATTTAACAAAAGTTTATGAAGTTTTTGGGTATTATGGGTATTAGTGGGTATTTTTTGAAGTGTAGGTGGGTTTATGGTTTGCCATGCATGCAAAAGTGTAGTTTTATTGCGTTACGTAAATGTTTTACGTAACCAATAAAAATAAAAAGCGTAAAGTCATAAATTATCATTCTAATAACTTTATAACACCTACTTGACGTAAACATTTAGTTGTTTGATGCCCGTTTACGTTAAATGCCCATTTTTAGTTTACGCGATTTAGCTTAACGGTAAAAATTAAAAGCGAACGCGTAAAAGCCTAAAAATAAATAATAGAATAATTGAAGTCGTAAATGACCTGAAAATATGAAATGTTACACGTGGGTTCATAAAAACAACGTTTGGGTTGTTGGTTTCGTGTCGATCTCGTCTTTAAAATCCTCTTTTGTAAGTCATCATCTTTCAAATATTTTTGTATTTCTAGTAGTCTAATGATGCATAGATGTTAGTTGTACGGTGCGTTTTCTAAAAATCAAAAGCAAAAATCTACGAAACACTAAATAAGGTGCGTTTGGGTCGAACAAGAAAGAAAAGGGAAAAACTAAGATTTGTCATTTTAATATAGTGGTTGTGTTGGTAAAATAACATTATTTACATAATAAATTTTATAGCTTATTTGGCTTGTTAATAAGCTTTGTATAACTTATTTTGTCTTATGTTGAGTCGAACACTAAAATAAACAAAAAGAAAATGATCTTGGTCATTTACCACTTTTATCATATTTTTATAACTTATTTTGGTAGCTTATTTCGAGAACTAAAAGTACTTTGTTGCTTATTAGCTTATTTGAAATGCTACATATTTAGTTTTTGGGCTTATTAAGCCACGGCCCAAAAGGGTAAATAAGCCTACGCTTATTTACACCCTTTTGTGGTTCGACTTATTTTCATGACTTCTTAGTTGGTTAATTTGATTACTAAAAATACTTAATCACGTATATTATAATTTGTTATTCGATTTCGGACTTAGTATATTTTCGAAAATGCTTGTTTGGTCCTATATAGGCCACAACACAAATTAAGGCCCATTAAGCTTCGGCTTAGTTGTGGTGTCCTTGATTCGGCTTATTTTTTATTTACTCCTAATATATATTTAAATTTATATTTCAGACTAATTAGAGTGTTAGAAACTAAGCGATACAGTTTTGGACTACTATTGGGCTTTAAGGCCCAATAAGTGAAAAACTAGTGATTTTGAGCGTTGAAACGAATTCTTGGTCGACTTGTACTTTATTAAGCTAAAAGGGTTAGAATAGTTGTTTGAAAAACACGTTCTGATAAAATGTCACGAAAACGTAAATTTTAGCATTTTGTAGGAAATTGCGATTTGAGAAAAGTGTTTGGAAATAACCTTTAAAAACCTTGGAAAGTTTTTATGAACAAACGGGACATGCCGAAATTTTGTAAAATTATCACACTTAGAAATATTTCACTAAAACTTACTTTTTCAAAATCCGACAAAATGACGAAATACTAAAATATTATTATTTTAATAAATCGACTAAAAGACAAAAAATATATTTTATAAATTTATAAAATATAAAACTCTTACCATTTATCTGGTGTATTTAAAACATGTTAATACTCATCACTTGAACACTTAATCTAGGTAACTTAGGGATTATCGGGGAAACTGTCGAAACATATTCAGTAATGGTTTATCGTTTATTCATCTACTTTTAAGTTTCTACTCCTTATTGATTTTACTTGTCTAATTTCCTTAAATAGTATAAGTATATAACATCTAATGTACATACTTTGATATATCTCATTCGAGTCTAAATCACCAACCATTACACAACCAATAATACTAAAAATGATTGTACAACTCGCATTTAGGACTCTTATGCATCAACTCTAAACATACATTAAAAACATATATCTAAATCGGATATTAACTGAATTAGGTCGTGTCTGGACGCCGTTGCATACTATTGTTTGAATCAAACTCTCAGCTACTGATCATTTTATTTGAGGTGAGTTCTCGTAGCCCCACTTTTTAAACTCTTTTCCGTTGAGGGGAAATGATACTCAAAATCTATTTCAACTACTTTTACTACTGTGCAAAATCTCTTATTTCTTTTTGGACAATGTTATGTGCCTATGATTGCGTGTATGAATGCTATGTGAACACTATATGAATGATATGTGAACACTATGTGAATGCTATGCGAATACTATGAGATCTATTTATGCGAAGTTCCAATGTGAATTTCTACACCACACTATTTAGCCGACTGTGTAGCTCTAGCTGGTAGGAGATAGGTCCGAAGGACTATAAGCGCACGGAAATTCTATTGATTTGTTGATTTGGGTCAGGATACCCTGGTATGATGTGTTGATGAAATTCTATTGAGTTGTTGATTTGGTTTGGGATACCCTGGTATGAAGTGTTGACGTGTTGATAATCTAAATACTAGTGTATGCATTCTGCTTTCATATTGCACTATTGTCCACACTCTTAAATTCTAGCACATCAACTGGGTTTACTCTCTAAACCTACGAGCTCGCCAACTTTATGTTGACCTTTTCGAGTATCATTTTTAAGTATGATCGACATTGTTATCAGATTGGTATATAAAAATCAAAGACCTCTACTACCAGGACGTTTTCTAAAGATAAGGGTTTTCAACTAACCAAGGTTGTATTCCCTAAATGTTTGTAATCTAAAGTTCTTGTAACAAAGCTTGGTATATCTTGTATCTTGTGCGATGTAATCATTATGTCGCATCCTGTGTTTCTGCTTTAGCGAGGTGTGACAGATTGGTATCCAGAGCCAAGGTTATAGAGAATGCAGTTATTTTTCAAAAATAAAAACGCAACTATAACCAACTAAAACTTTTGCAAAACCTAGAACATGACAAAAGTTGACTAGCCCGAGCATTTCATAGTTTTTCCTAAATTATGCATAGCCTGATCAACTATGCCTAATTCACAAATGACAATGAAATGATAGGGTTAGTTTTCTTAAGTTATGTTAAAGGATGAGGGGGGACATAAAATTCTAAGATCACCTAAAAATGATTTGGCCATGAACGTACATGTTACATATATCTATTTTTGCTTTACACTATTACATGAGACTCATTGATTGCCTAGACTTGAATCATCATTACTTGCTATCGACTTGCATGTTTCCTTGATTGCATTACATGACGCCTTGAATGCTTGCCCTATTTCTATTGCCCATGATTGCCTTGCAAGCTTTACATGTGGCCTTGCTACTATACGATCTCTATCGCTTATACTTAGACGACATGCTTGCCTTGCAATGCTCTATATGTTGCCATGCATACTCATACTTTGCTACTGCTTACTTATACAAGCAGACCTATACTACTATTTTCTATTTTGAATACTATACTAAACACTATTTCGAATACATCCCAACATTGAGTTGTCAGACGGCCAACGCTGAGTACATTATTTTGTAGATATTATCTTGGTTATACTATTTGGGATACACTATTTTGAAAACACTATTTTGAAATACTTTAGTTACATACCAATTTGGGTACACAACTTTACAGTTGTTGCCATATGCTATTACATCATGGTTATTACATGCCCTATCTCCCCCACACTACTTGCTTTGTTAGAAAGTCCGAATACATCGCATTCTAAACTGACAAATTGGATTACATCCTTAGTCGTACTTAGAACAACTCACTGACCAACATAGTCACACTTAGTGGACTTGTCATACAGTTAGGACCTTGGATACTACTAATAGGACAATAGAAGTCATGAGAAAGTGATAACCTTAGAGCTGAGTTCTTCACGGCAGGCGTGGTAACAGTACCCGCCCTAGTGTTCGTGTTCCGGAGATGGTACCAATATTGACGACCCAAAGTCTTTCGGTCAAAATTTCTATACAATTAAAATGTTTTTTTACAAACCTTATGAAGTACAAAATTTGAGATTTTCTATGGTTATGGTTTTAAATATAAATCGTTTCGAACACATGTTCAAACGTTAATTTTCTTAAAAGTCAAAATCCAAATCATATACGAAAAATCGCGTCGTCGATACACAAACTTTTTACGAACATCTTTTCGCATGACTATAAATTACGGGGATTTCAAACAATGTTGTTCCAAACTACATTTATGGTCAAAATTTATAATGATTTACTCGAATAAATGTCGTTAACAAATTCTAAAACCATGCCTTCGAGAAGGAACACGCACTATGTCTACACACCATTCGGCCAATAGGAACGAACCAAACACCTCTGATTAGCAATAAGAATTTTTAAACGCTCCAAATCATTGACACCGAATTTTGCCCTTAGAAACGTTGATTTATAGACCATCATCTTCAACTTTTCATACACCCGACTACACGTCCCTCCTTAATGTTTTCACATCGGGAGCTGCTTTTCTGAAATTCTTTTATATCAACTATGAGATCACTAGCAATGATCATCCTTATTGTTCAAACTCTAACTGATTCTACCCTTCGTTTTGATATACGACGACAGCAACTACGATTACTCTTCCTAGATAATAAGGACGCCACTGTCGCGACCCTCTGCTAACCTCGCTCACGCTGCACGACTTAATATGAGAACCTTTATACGAAACATGTACATAGACTCTTGTGGTCTGTACAGATAAGACACTATATACCATACAATTATCATCTCCATAATTTCAATTTAAGACTACGACTATCAACCCCATACTACGAATCTGATGCTTCTTCACATTTTCTTCAATTGCCTTGAAACAACCTTCATCACATTGAGAAGTCTTCATCCTTACTTCTACAATCTTCGTATACGACGATCGTTCTTCCATTCGGAGATGCAACCCTAATAATCTTCATATCTCATGTAATTCTTACCTCGATAATTGGTCAACGATTCTCTTCTTTAATGATTTCTTTAGTAACAAATTCTAATCCCTTAGATTCACAATTTATACGACGGTACGAAGAAGTCGCAAAACATCTTTTGGCACCAGACGTCAAAGGCGAGCAGGTTTTCCATTCTTCTTTCACATTCATCTTTTCGATTTTCTTTTGACAAATATATCAATCTGATTGAGTGCACTAGTAACAAGCGTTCATGCCAATCTACACCGACTCATACCCCGTTTCGTACAAGTCATTTTAGTTCTGATAAAGACCGCATAAAGAACAATTGATCCTCCTTTCCCTGATAGATACATGATGTTCTGCAATAAGACGCCCACTCCCTCATCATCTTTACCAAATTCCCTCTGAATGACTCACTTGTCTCGACTGTACCCCTAATCTTCTTCGCTAATTCCATCAATCTACGACATAGATACCTATTGGTTTGTTTTGAGCAAACCTAAAATTGAGCAGACTTTTCAAAAACATTAAGTTTGTAATAACAACTTGAGGTTTAGCCTAATTTCATGACAGTTCTTGTTTGATTGAGTTGTGAAGTTAAGTTAGATTTAAAGTTGTTACTTAGTTTAAGGTCCATGACAACTTTGCTCAAGGATGGACTAGCTTACCTTTGACTATATAGCCGCCTAATAGATTCTTTAGACTGACACTCCTTTTTACTTAGTAGGATAAGCTTGGATAGAAATACCATGATTTTAACTTTTAGTAGCATTTGACCACGCCACATAAGCTATGACCACAACACCGAGTCCTGATCTGACTCCAAATTCTTTCATGATGAAATTAACCCATATGGAAATTCTAAGTGCAGACGTTAGTCTTTTATAATGATAAAGGATGAAAATGGTTGATTCTAAGATAAGTAGACTAGGTCGTTACACTGACTAGCAGCTTCGTTAGCGGAATTGTTCACCTTGGTCTACGAACACCCACTGAATTTTTGTGGTAGACATATGATGAACCCTAAGTAAAGCTTAGCCGATGATTAACTAGTTATCACCCCATAAGAAGTCAGCTTGATGATTGATTCCATGTTATGGAAGAACCAAACGAAACTCTCATTAGAAAAGTTAAGCTACTTAGGCAAGATAAGATCTTGATTTCAAACATTAGAGGGAACTCAAGGCAATGACTCAACCAGAAATTCATACTTCAGACAACCAGGAAAGACCGAAAATCTGAAAACGTTAGGAAAATCGACAACGTCTCCCTGACGAAACATTTGTTACCCTTGGAAAATACCCAAGTCAACGATCAGACTAAAACTATGCTAGGGAACCAATAGTAACCAAACATCGTGCCTAGTGCCCTTACCTTTCATTCTACATCATATCATCCGATAGTTTCTCAACAACAATCACCAACACACAAACTGTTTAAATTAAAGGCAAATTAACACCTAGGCTTGTTGGACCCTTTGAAATCACTGAGAGAATCGGACCGGTAGCCTATCGATTAAGACTACCTTAAGAAACAAAGCAGTGTTCACGACACGTTTTACGTGTCGAACCTCAAGAAATGTTTGATTGACCCAACCCTACAAGTACTTTTAGAAGAAATCCAAGTTGATGCTAAGTTAAGCTTTGTGGAAAAGCCTGAAGAGATCTTAGAGCGTGAAATCAAGAAACCAAACCGGAGTAGAATTCCTATCGTCATGTTGCGATGGAATTCGAAACGAGGTCCAGAATTTATCTGGGAACGAAAGAATCAAATGAAAACTCAAATACCTACATCTCTTTAGCTCTAGCACTAGTTGAATTTTGAGACGAAATTCTCTTAAAGGGGTAAGACCTGTAATAACCGGTGATTTTACCTAAGTTATAGTATCCCAAAATACTATAACTACACACTTTCATATTTCTATCTCAAAGAATTTCTATAAAACAGTTCAGATTTTGACTTCTAATTCACTTTTGCGGTGCGTAAACAGTTACGGTGTAACCGGCTGTCAGCCAATAATTTCCTCCTATAATGAGTCTTTTATTTCAAACTAACACTTTCTAAACACTCACGTTTGCATTGGTCACTTATGTAACCTTTGCCGATTTTCCAGTCTCATAATGTTCTATTTAGTCCTTTGACTTTTGATATTTTTACTGTTTCAGTCAGACCAGTTACCGTGTTAATGGTAGTCAGTTTATGATTTATTTAATCAATAATTCATTTATTTCTTAAAGTATCTTATTTTGGATGATTATATCTATACTTGATAATTTCTGGGAGATTTATCCCGCAAACGGCTTAAAATATCAAACAACGCGTCTGACACGTACATAAATGGTCTATACTTAATCTAAATCAATTTAACTATAAAACATATAGTGTGAATATCCTAACTTCAGGTAAATATTGTTGATAGAAATAATGCCTAAAAACATTGTTAATATTTTTTGATCTCTCTACGTTTTGATAATTACAAAATGTAAAAACAATTAATGAAAAATTAGATGTAAACAAGTAATTAGTAGTAAATTTTCATTTCGAAAATTTAATCACTAAAAGGTATGAATAAACAAATTCTTAAGGTAGTTTATGATTAAAGGATTTTTTATTTAATCTCACACTTTTTATAAAAATGACACAAACATTTTTATATCATTTACAAAATATTTTTAGATTTAAAATAAATGTTTTATTTAAATAAATATTTTGAATTTAAATTTTCTACCAAAAAACGGCTAAAAATGTTCCAGAAAACACCTCCCCTAGAAAAGACAAAAAAGGGAGCGTCAGGCATGGGACGGCCCCCTTAATTATAATGGGCGCCCCCTTTAATTTTAAGGGGACCGACACCATAATTAAGGGTACCGGCCACGTGTTTTTTTGTCTCAGCTTGCCTATAATTACTGGACTATTCCTCACTGATTTTCTCACCTTTTGCACACACTTTCTTTCGGTTCTAAATCAGTTTATACACTCATTTCCTTCCTTTGATCATTTAATCATAAAGCTTTGTTTTCAAGTGATCCAAGCTTAATTCCTCAAGTGCAAGAGAAGAATACTTCTTATCATCAAATCAAGAAGTGTTATAGTATAGTTGGTATAGTTGTGTAGTTGTGTTATATCTTGTAAATCATTTGTGTATATTGTGAAGGTGTGTATCGTAGTTGTGTACAATAAGTAGATTGTTGTGATCATTGTAAGTATAGTTAGATCGGGGTGATCTTAGTAAGTAGTGATAGATTGGTGTGATCGTAGTAGTGTCTTGGTGAAGTGAAGTTGTGAAGCAAAGTGAAGTTGTGAAGTGAAGAGAAGTTGTGAAGTAGAGAGAAGTTGTGTAGTGAACCCAAGTTGTGATTTGTTGTGAAGTGGTGTGTTGTGTTGTGATAGATTGGTTCTAGCTAGGATTAGAACTCGACATTTCGCTTAGTGTCGGAAATTGGTGTAAGCTAAGTCGTGTACGGTTTTCTCCGCCTAAAGGGAGTTTGTTGACATAGTGAAGATAACTCTCGAGTTTGGTGCTCGGGGAGTGGAGTAGGGCGAAGAGGTGCTTCGTTACCGAACCACTATAAATCCTTGTGTTGTGGTTTGATCTTTCTAACTCTTATCTCTTGTCTTTCATATTTACTTGTCATTTACTTACATACTTGTATTGTTCATATTGTGCACATATTGAGATCACACAAAGTCGACTCTAAATTTTTATAAACAAGCATAACATTAATTTTAAAAAGCGGTAAACTATTCAACCCCCCTTCTAGTTTTCCACAATTGGTATCAGAGCCACATCAAACAAGATTTTTAAAATAAACTGTATTTTAAAACTTTAATCGATCTATGGAATCAGAAAAATATTTGGAAAAGCAATCTATGCAAAGACCACCACTATTTGAAAGTGATGGATTTATTTATTGGAAAAATAGATTCGAAACTTATCTGAAATCAAAAGATCTATATCTTTGGCATATTATTACCCATGGTGATTTTCTTCCTATTCAAAATAACCCTGAAACTAAAAAGGATGAAACTGTATCTTTTGATAAACAAAATGATGATCTTAAAAAGAAACTTGCTAAAAATAATGAAGCTAAAATTATGATTTATAATGCCTTACCACGTAAAGAATACGAAAGAATTTTCATGTCTAAAACCGCAAAAGAAATTTGAGATACTGTATTAATCACTCACCAAGGTAATAGTCAAGTCAAAAATAATAAAATTGATCTTCTTGTTCAACAATATGAACAATTTACGATTCTGAAAGAGGAATCGATAGATAATGCTTTTGATAGATTTAACGCTATTATTACTAGTCTAAAAGCACTTGATGAATATTTTTCTAGCAAGAATTATGTTAGGTTGTCTCATGCATGCACCATATATTTTGTCTCATTTTATTTCAAAACACACACACCACAAAAAAAACACTAAGCGAAATAATTTTTCTCCTCTCCTACTTCTTGCTTATTTCGGACGCACCATTAAACACATACAAATATATCATTTTTCCAACTTTGATTTAAGAACATAAGAGCTTAAATGTTTCCGGGTTGATTCTAATAGTTGTGGATTCATAAAAACAACGTTTGGGTTGTTGGTTTTGTGTCGATCTCGTCTTCAAACCCTCTTTTATAAGTCATCATCTTTCAAATATTTTTGTACTTTTAGTAGTCTAATGATGCATAGATGTTAGTTGTACGGTGCATTTTCTAAAAATCAAAAGCGAAAATCTACGAAACACTAAATAAGGGTGCGTTTGGGTCGAACAAGAAAGAAAAGGGAAAAATTAAGATTTGTCATTTTAATATAGTGGTTGTGTTGGTAAAATAACATTATTTACATAATAAATTTTATAGCTTATTTGGCTTATTAATAAGCTTTGTATAGCTTATTTTGTCTTATGTTGCGTCGAACGCTAAAAGAAACAAAAAGATAATGGTCTTGGTCATTTACCACGTTTATCATATTTTTTTAACTTATTTTGGTAGCTTATTTCGAGAACTAAAAGTACTATGTTGCTTATTAGCTTATTTGAAAAGCTAAATATCTGGTTTTTGGGCTTATTAAGCCACGACCCAAAAGGGTAAATAAGTCTTAGGCTTATTTACACCCTTTTGTGGTTCGACTTATTTTCACGACTTCTTAGTTGGTTAATTTGATTACTAAAAATACTTAATCACGTATATAATAATCTGTTATTCGATTTCGGACTTAGTATATTTTTGGAAATGCTTGTTTGGTCCTATATAGGCCACGACTCAAATTAAGGCCCATTAAGCTTCGGCTTAGTTGTGGTGTCCTTGATTTGGATTATTTTCTATTTACTCCTAATACATATTTAAATTTATATTTCAGACTAATTAGAGTCTTAGAAACTAAGCGATGCGGTTTTGGACTACTATTGGGCTTTAAGGCCCAATAAGTGGAAAACTAGTGATTTTGGGTCGACTTGTACTTTATTAAGCTAAAAGGGTTAGAATAGTTGTTTGAAAAACACGTTTTGATAAAAAAGTCACGAAAACGTAAATTTTGACATTTTGTGGGAAATTGTGATTTGAGGAAAGTGTTTGGAAATAAAGTTTAAAAACCTTGGAAAGTTTTTATGAACAAACGGGTCATGCCAAAATTTTGTAAAAATATTACACTTAGAAATATTTCACTAAAACTTACTTTTTTAAAATCCGACAAAAAGACGAAATAATAAAATATGATTATTTTAATAAATCGACTAAAAGATAAAAATTATATTTTATAAATTTATAAAATATAAAACTCTTACCATTTATCTTGTGTATTTAAAACGTGTTAATACTCATCATTTGAACACTTAATCTAGGTAACTTACGGATTACCGGGGAAACTGTCGAAATATTTTCAATAAGGGTTTATCGTTTATTCATCTACTTTTAAGTTTATACTCCTTGTTGATTTTACTTGTCTATTTTCCTTAAATATTATAAGTATATAACATGTAATGTACATACTTTGATATATCTCTTTCGAGTCTAAATCATCAACCATTACACAACCAATAATACTAAAAACGATTGTACAACTCGCATTTAGAACTCTTATGCATCAACTTTAAACATACATTAAAAACATATATCTAAATCGAATATTAACTGAATTAGACCGTGTCTGGACGCCGTTGCATACTATTGTTTGAATCATACTCTCAGCTACTTATCATTTTATTTGAGGTGGGTTCTCGTAGCCCCACTTTTTAAACTCTTTTCCGTTGGGGGAAAATGATACTCAAAATCTATTTCAACTACTTTTACTACCGTGCAAAATCTCTTATTTCTTTTTGGACAATGTTATGTGCCTATGATTGCGTGTATGAATGCTATGTGAACACTATGCGAATACTATGAGATCTATTTATGTGAAATTCCAATGTGAATTTCTGCACCACACTATTTAGCCGACTGTGTAGCTCCAGCTGGTAGGCGATAGGTCCAGAGGACTAGAAGCGCGCGGGATTTCTATTGATTTGTTGATTTGGGTTGGGATACCCTGGTATGATGTGTTGATGTGTTGATGGAATTATATTGATTTGTTGATTTGGGTTAGGATACCTTGGTATAAAGTGTTGACGTGTTGATAATCTAAATACTATTGTATGCATTTTGCTTTCATATTGCACTATTGTCCACACTCTTAAATTTTAGCATAGCAACTGGGTTTACTCTCTAAACCTACAAGCTCACCAACTTTATGTTGACCTTTTCGAGTATCATTTTAAGGTGTGATCGACATTGTTATCAGATTGGAATATGAAAATCAAAGACCTCTACTACCAGGACGTTTTTTAAAGACAAGGGTTTTCAACTAATTAAGGTTGTATTTCCTAAATGTTTGTAATCTAAAGTTCTTGTAACAAAGCTTGGTATATCTTGTATCTTGTGCGATGTAATCATTATGTCGCATCCTGTGTTTCTGCTTTAGCGAGGTGTGACAGATTGGTATCCAGAGCCAAGGTTATAGAGAATGCAGTTATTTTTCAAAAATAAAAACGCAACTATAACCAACTAAAACTTTTGCAAAACCTAGAACATGACAAAAGTTGACTAGCCCGAGCATTTCATAGTTTTTCCTAAATTATGCATAGCCTGATCAAGTATGCCTAATTCACGAGTGGACATCGATGTGTTAGGACAAGAAGGAGGGAAAGACAAGAAGATCAGTGTTTTTTTTTGCAAGAGTAAAGCGGGAGGGAGTTATAAGTAAACTGATGTTAGTTAATGTTGCAAACATGGTCCTTGGGGTATTATTGATGTGGTGTGACAAAAGTATCCCTGCAGCTTAACGGAGATATGGATGGGATTAGGGTCAAAGGACCGGTCAACCCATTTGGGTCAACTGCAAGGACGTCTGGTGTAATTAACAAGGCAATAGACGAAACAGCCAATTTGGAGTATAAACACAAGAACCAAACATTAATTAACTCTATTTAATATATATTATATAATATATAATATATATATATATATATATATATATATATATATAGTTATGATCAAATAAGAAGTTTTCTTAAAATAAGAAGGATAAGAAGTAATTATAACCGTATATCCGAGATGCACCGACTTAAATTAGTTGCATCTCTATAGTCTTAGATGCATTATAACGTATTATAATGTGTTTTCTAGCTTTTAATTAGATGCATATACGTATATTAGATGCATTTCATTTTTTCTCTTGTTTTTTGTTCCTCTGCATGTACCATAATCATAAAAATCAATTTGCACCATCTACACATTAAATTAACGTTCGAAACTCAAAATGATGCATCTAAATGATTAAAAATGCATCTAATGCAAGTCGTTGCATCTCAAATGTGTGGTTTTAGTCACTTCTCACAACTTCTTATTTTAATTTATTTCCTATATATATATATATATATATAGGCTTTGTTTCCGTTGAGAAGGTTTTGAGATTAAAAAGATTGAGAAGAAATCCTAGTCATCCAATTAAATTAATTTTGAATCATTTAATAATGTATTTAACATAATAAAAAGGGTAAATAAGTAATTAGATTTAGAAAACCTTTAACTTAATATTAAAACTCCTACAAACTTGGCTTCAAATTTCGTAACTGATAAACTACCACTAATTTGTTTTTCACACATTAATGTTTTTGTTTTACTGTTTTAAGTCAATCACAATTTCTTTTATTTATGATAGATTATCAATAATATATTATAACTATATTACAAAAGGCAGACGCCCCGACATTTAATGCTGCGACCCGCCCTTTTTGACCCGCCCGTCCTTTTTTGCCTTTTTTTTTTCTTTCTTTCTTTCTTTTCATTGACTTTTTTTTAACCTTTTTTTTTCTCAAAAACTTTTTAAAATAAAACTTTACTTTTTTTTTCTCGGAATACCCTCTCGCGCTGTTTGAGTCATCGGTCTGTTTTTTTATGAATAAACCTTTAAGTTTCCTCAAACCTCGCGCTCCGCTAATCGTCCCG
>BQNB010106878.1:0-23294 GCA_026074375.1 Tanacetum coccineum | reverse complement strand
GGTGCTTCTATGAAACCCAACGCACCCTAGAGAGAGGCTGCTATACCAAACGCACCCTTAGGGGTGGTGGTACAGCGAAACAAAACGCAAAACAAACACACCCTTTATGATCAATAAAAATAAATAACATCCAAAGGTGGAGGTGGTGGTGGTACGGCGGTTGTGGCCGCGGTGGCTGTGACCAGGGGGTACGGGTGGCGGTGGTGGTGTCAAGCCAAACCGAACACCACCTTGGTGGCGTGTTCGGCTGCACACAAACACCCACGAGGGCTGCGATGGTGGAGAGGGGCGGCGGCGATGATGGTGATGATAATGATGGTGGGATGCAACTAGGGTGGTGGCGTCGAGTGTTTAGGTGGCGTCGGTGGCTGTTGGTGGTTTCGGTGATGATGGCAGCGGTGGTGTTGTAGTGGTGCGTGGGATGGTGATGGTGGCAGCGGGTGATGATGGTGGTGGAGTTATGGTGGGCTGCGGTGGGGAGGCAGCCGGAGGAGAGGACGGCGCGTAGCGGCGAGTGACAAGGGGGATCGAATAGATCGGTTAAAAAGAAACACTTTTCGTCTTGGCCGGAATGCTCGCCGGAAAACTTTTCCGGTGGCGGTGGCATGGTGGCCGGCGGTGGGCTGCCGGAAAGGGGAGGGAGAGAGTGTTTATATGTTTGTGTGTGTGTATATAAGAGATGTAAATGAAAATATATATATAAACTTTTTATTTATTTTAAAACTTTATAATAAATGTGGCAAGTCTCAAATAGTGTAGGGTTTATTGTGTAACTTTTTAGTATACTTTTTTATAGAAGCGGTTCGGGACTCATTTGAGCGGCTTAACGGATGATTCAACGCATGAAACTTGCGCCATTGTTTTTCAAATAATTTTTCCAACAAAAACGAGTATTTACTTGATAATATTTCATAATTATTTTTATAACACTTACAAAAATGTTCGTTATTTATTTAATGAACCGGTTACGTCTCATACGAAATAAATAAAAAATAAAAAAAAATTTCTAACCCATATATTCGCGTTATCAACAAAAGTTTTCAAATAAAATGATAACTAAATTTATTAAATATTTTTATTTAATAAAACTGTTAATTAAATATAATTTAATTATTTTCTCGTTTCTAAATCTTGCGAGGGCATTTCAGTCTCTTTCTGACTGTTTTCGGGTCTCGGTCAAAACTAAAAAGTTGTCCGGAATGTCGTTTTACATCAATTTGCTTTAGAGTCCGAATAATGGAAACGTGATTTAGTGGTTCGTTTTTGATAAATTCTATGAATTAAATTATTTCCTTTTTCGTTTTCGAATCAAATAATTATAAAATAAATTTTATAAACGACAACATGTAATAATAAATATGATTTATTATTTAAATATATTCTAAAAATTGACGGTTGTTATACTTTTGGCTAGACAATAAGCTTTCCAAAGCTTATAAACCAGACCTAAATGCTTACCATAAGCTCTAAACCAATGGCCATCCCTTATAAACCATGCTCCTTGCTTGCTTTTATTTTTATTTTATATTTTTGTGATTTTTTAGTTTTTGACAGAAAGTTAAAAAAGGTGTTTATATAAGCTTTTAAAAGGCAAGAAATTAAATGACAGAAAATGTAAATTGCAATATATTAAAAGTTGGTGCAAATTTGGTTACAAGCTTTTGACTCCAACACAAAAATTCGACACTTTCTTAAAGTCTACTCATTATGTCACCATTGTAAAGGGTAATAATCCCTTCAAAACCATTTTATGTTAATCTACAACTTCTCTCAAAGATGTTAGTCCAAAATACTTTCGCCATTTCATTATCAATCGATAAGCTCTCCATTCTCAAAACTGCCAAAGATCAGTCTATACAAAAAAAGTTCCAACAAAGTTAGGCAACATTCATTAAGGCTCCTAAATCATTCATTCCCTTTGTACCACCATCCTTATTTTTCCATTATTGAATTATGAAAATTTTCTTGACATTCATGTCTGAAATTCAATAATAGGAAAAAAATTATGCGCGAGTAAATTCAAAGCCACCTTCTTGCAATGTAAACTTTTGGTTTGTTTTTTTGTGAGTCAATCATATATGGATCTTCTTATCATCGTCACAATAACTAGGGTAATCTGTCAAATTCCATAGTTCAGAATCTTCATCATATAGTTTCTAAATTTCCTCGATTACCTCACCTTCGCACCTCAATTGGTGGGCAATTCGTATTCAAAAGTTGACCTGTGATTTCTTCTATGCTCAGTATGGTTCTTTTAGATCTATTTATTTCAATGTAGTCTTCGAGAAAGGGGCTAATGATGCGTTTAAAACCAAAGTCGTCCCTATGGTAAGGACGTAGCTTCTTAAACTCTACTGCATCGTTTCTTTCTCTCATCTCTTTGATATAGACCCGCTTAATTATAACTACTTGCAGGGTTTCCTTTTTATTTTATATTAAAAATATTTGAAATAATAATCTTTTGTCTTCCCCAAACACTCAAAGCAACTCTTTCTTTTGTAAACATCAATCTTATAGACGGGCTGCGGTAGAAATAAATGGTCTTCCGAGGTCAAGGGTTTACTTGTCATCTCGGGATAATTCAAGAAATTATAAAGTCTTTTGGGAAAGTACATTTACCAATTCCTACTTGTTACATTCTTAGCTATTCCTTTGGATATTTCCACTGTCCTATCTGCAATCGCAACTGTCAACCTAGTGTGAGATGTAAATTCGCCTATTCCATAAGTTAAGGTAGGTTGAGAGTAGGCATAAAACTACGCTAGCTCCATATGTTCAACAAGGGCGTTTTTTAGTCAAAACAAAAATCATTAATTAAAGCAATGGTAATTGAAATTTTCCTGGGTCTTTTCTCTTTCGGGGTTTTATGGCGTTGTTGTATATGAGACTCCATAAGCTTCCGTAAATTTTGGTCCATAATTCCCTCTTCTTCTCACTAGTACTGGATTATCCAAGACAACTTGAGCAAAAGGAACATCGTTTGTCTTGATTTATATAAACAATTTTACTGTTCTTGTCCATGTGTGACGGTCGTTATTGGTTTGATCCAATACGGCGTTATCGAGTTTGATATCAGCTTCAATAGTGGTTGAAATCGACATTGGACTTGGTTCTCTCGGGTTTGTTTTAGTTGAGCTGGTAGGTTCCAAAATCACTCTCTCCTGTAGTACCTTGCTACATTTGACCTCCGATTTTGTATTTCTAAAGACCTTCTTCTTTTTATTAGAATCGATGTACTTGGTGCCTTTGGCTCAGCATTTCTTGGTCGAAGCTCGGGCTTTCTTTGATCAGTTAGAGTTTTCTTCTGTTGTCTTTTTGATGATTTCACTCATGATTTTTCTCAGGGTATCTTCATAGTTTGCTTCATTTTGGAAGAAGGGATGACGTTGTTCCTTTGATTAAAGTATACCTGAGCAGTTGCTTTTTAGTCACCATCCTTGAAAAGGTTCCACCAAATTGCGTGTAAGTAAGCTTCTTCTAGGACTTCCTTCTTCTTTTTGTGGGTTAATCCTTGGTGATAATGGTGGTCTTTGCATTGCTCACATCCAATACCTGAGCAGCATATACTTTTTTCATTTCACTTTCTTGATCTCTTTCCAAGATTGTTTAAGTGTTCTTGTTTATCGCAGCTAATCGGTCAGAAGGTCTTAGTACTTCTTCTCTGGATGTTCCAATTGTGTCATTTTGCAGTGTATTCTGCCATTTCTTGGATGGACTGTTTTGGCATGCTGCAACAGTGTTTTAGTCGGGAAGGCATCTCTTGAGTTAATAATATGGTGTTTGTTTGGAACATCTCAATAATTTTAGAAAAATCGCCTCCTGATCGTCTCTAGTCAAAATAGTGTTACAGGACTTATTAAAGAGTCCTGAACAAGCGGACATCCCATGCTTGATTATAGGGCAGATTTATCTGGCTCTTGTGAATAGTTATTGATTTCTTCCTTTTTCTTCGCAGTTTGTCCAGGTGGGAAGTATTTGTCAAAAACTTATTTTTAAGTTCTTGCCTAAGTTTGCGGATTGAACATAGTTGGTATCGTTTCTTAGCCAAGGCTTGCTCGGCTCCAGTTAAGGATAAAGGAAGACGTTCGGAGAATTAGTTGATACACAGTGAATGGTGGAAACATGGAATATGTCAACTATTCAGAGAGATACTTCCATTGTGTTCATTTGGAATCTTAGTTATCACGAGCTAAATGTGTTTTCTCGAAGCTCCCTTAAGAAATTGTCTTTTAGTTTAGATATTGGTCTTTGTTATCACATTTTAGGCCCTAGCAGACTCCAGATCCATAGTCCGTTCGGGTCTTGCTCATGTATTGCTCCACATTGTTTCCGCCATGCTTCTTATTCTTTCCTCTGAGTATCTTTCGTCAGAAAGTAGATTTAAATTCCGCAAGATCTCAATTTCGGTCAAGGCTAAGTGGACTTGAAAGTGTTTCTTTGATGATCGAAATCTCGTTCAGGATTTTTGCTAGGGTGTTGTATAGTAGTTTAGGTGAATCTCCTTGTCATGCACTAACTGAAACAAGGGATATATAACAATCAGTAGAATTTGTTTCGAAAGAAGGTAGAAATTGGTTTGCTCGAAAATCATTATCTTAGTTTTGTCCCAGTTTGATTCCGATACACGTATTCCAATGGTTGTACGGATACGCCGTATTATCTGTTGAGTTGTATGAAGTTGTATTGCGGTACAAAGACTGGATACACCGTATTCAGTGGGATTGGATTTTTCCTATGGCAAACTATCGGACCTGAACATGAGTTGTTTCAGGGGAAAATACAAGTTTAAATACGCAAAACAAGTAATCACTAAAGATTTACATATGCAATCACATTTTTAAGGGCATTATTATTAAATATTGTGTTGATTGATAAAGAATTTTACTCTATTTTCTATATTTTAACTATTCTTTTGGGTTGAGATGTAGTCTAATGTTTTAAACACAAAATTTTATAAATATAAAAATATCAGATTTATTTTTCACTCCCTGGAGGATTCGGAGCCAATAATCTTGGATGTGTTGTTGCAGTTCAGGGTTGTTTTTGTATAGTTAGGCTTGGTGGTTATTTGGTTTATTTTAACGATTCGCAACCTGAAACAACACTCTTTCCGGCGGGGCAGTGGACACGATGTCGTAGTTAGTTTCGTGGTAAGTAGGGTGTCGATCACTGATGAGTGAGGGTTAGAATTCTATCCAATTTAATTTATATCTTCGGTTTTCTAATCTGTTGTTAATTCTATTCTAATCCACTATGTTTAAAACCTATGTCAGTAATAAATCCTAATTCAAATGGAAAAAGGTGGGTTTTCAGCCTGAGGTAGACTTGGCACGGTTTGGTTGAGTGATAGACAATCAATTGACATATTCGGCTTAATACCCGAAAGTATTAGCCTTCAAACGTCATAATAAATACAAGAGTAATAATTTAGCCAAGGTAAACCAACCGAGTTAGCGAATGATACCAAAAACTGAACGATTACTAAAGTATATGGAATTACACTATGTCTCATATGGAATTTAATATGTTGCTCGACCTCTTCTGCTCTTTTTCTCCTCTGAAAATTGACTTTTGTGGTTTAATTTTTGAGTTTTCAGCCTTAAAACTCATTTTTGAAAATTAATTTGGCACACTTAAAACTCATTTTTGAGTTTTCTATTTATAATGTCTGGAAGTCAGTTTAATAAGGCGTATCCAATGGGTTGGATACGACGTATTGGGGATTTCTTGAAGTAGGGACCACGTTTGATATCTTCCAGAATATTATATTGATTCCATATCTTGAATACGGCGTATTGAGTCCTCTGGATATGGTGTATTGGTCTTTAATCTTTTGTGGTCTTTGGTGAGTGCGGGCACGGATACGCCGTATCTTCTTGATGGATACGACGTATTGGTCTTTAGAATAGTAATCTTAAAAATATCTTCATTTAAGCTCCAGAATGCGCGCCTTTTGCTATGTTTCACCAATTACTCCATAATTACTGCAATTCTCAAATATAAAAGATTAAGTAACAATTCTTTGCAATAACTATACAAAATGGGTTAATATCGTGGGATAAACGATGCTATAAGATAAACGTTATTTGATGTCATCAGGGAGACTGTTGAGATGATTGTCTCCATTATGATGTTTGGCATATGTCATACATCTTATAGAAAGTAATGTGACTAGACTCATGTAAGTAATACTTATAAGTGAGTGCACGCTTACACAATAACAATCATCATATTATTCAAAGAATTTCACAATTCGTGAATTTTTAAAATAAGTATTCTCAATGTTCTACAAGATCATGACATAGTTGATTTGTTCATGGAACCTATGCCTTATCACTAATTATGATTGTTGTAGATAAGACATTTAACTAGGATCGTCATGCACTGATCTTAGTTGGTATTTGGATAATGGAACTATAAGCAATTGTATTAAACAATGAATTGATATACGTGGTATGATCGTTTTCATTTATACTACTGTGTTCTATATTTGCATGTTTAAATCCTTGAATAAATTTATTTATTTTAAACTATGTCAATTGTTAGTTAACAATATAGGAATATTGTTAAGATAAGACAAATGTGAGTGTTTGGTTATATTATGGAGAATATGTAAAAATGATTCTACTTACTTCACATGTTATTTAATGAGGTTGAATATTGGATACCCCACATGTGTTAATCACTTTATGGATCGACGTCATTGGGTGCATTACATACATGGTGAAAGTTATGTTTATCCTCAGACTTGAGATGCAAGCAGGTTTTGCATGTATGGATAGCATTTCTTGATTATAGTCTACCGATATACTGTCAAAAGGTAGTTATAAGGACTACTTTCACAAATGTTTTGAAATACATGACGAACACATGTAGTCAAAATAGAATTTGTTCATCTACGTGTTTGAGAGTTAGATACTTATTAGGCCCCTCGTTGGGTTGATCAGATGTTTGTGTGGCCAGACTCAAAGTGTAGTTAAGATGATTCTTTTTACATTTGGTAATCTAGATCAATACAGATGTGAGAAACATAATCGTTAAAACTATGAAATGACTTTTGATCCATTTCCATCTGTAACATTGTATCTAAAACAAAAGGATAGGACTAACTTGAACCATAGATGGCTGAGATGTTTACTGAAACCATACTCAGGTATTTCTGGGAGCATTGATGATGTTGCTAGACTATTCGTCAATGTTAGCATGTTATATTTTATGACCATGACATTCGAAAGTAGGAGCTGTTGGGATATGCACATGTCATATGGGTATTTATATGGCTGGGAATACGTGAGCCTACGGGGGTCACACACGTATACACTTAGATATCGCTCTATTGGTATATATATAATAATATAAGTGTATATTTATTATACATGTATTTAATACTCAATTAATGTATATAATAAATATAAGTGTATATTTATTATGTATATTAATATTCTAACGATAGAATACTAACGGTCGTTAATTAGTTCGTTTACGAATAATTAACTGTAAGGCTTTTTAATTAATTGGTAATTAAAAGTAATTATCCATAAATATTAGAAAAGTCAAATAGTCAACACCAAAGGTGTGTTTGGTTCTTTTTTGGGTCGATTATAAAGAAGAAAAAAGGAAGGACCAAAAGTGTCAAGATTAGCTAGGTAGCTTTTTTCCAAAGCTATGTAACCTAATCCTAACACAATATAAGGAGGACCCTAGATCCTCATTCATTCAATCCTTCTTCTTTTTCTCTTGTGTGAGTCGAATGAAACAAACACCCTTTAGGGTTTTGGTTTTTTTGATTACTTCTTGTATTCTTCGTATGCTGGTTCGTGGAACTAGCATTCGGGTGATATTGGTTAACGTGTAGTGTGGATACACGTAGAGGTTGTTTATTTTAGTAGCTAGAAGAGGTTTCGGTATTAGCACGAGTTTAATACACGTGCGTATTCTCAAGAAGCTTCGATTTTTGATTTAGCTTGTTTTGCTAAAAGGTACGTTTTTGTTTTATTATTTATGTTAATTATAATTGCTATATGAGATTAATTCCGCTGCGTAGCTCGTATAACATTAATGTAATATTAGGGTTATTTTGGATAACGATTTCCAACAGTTGTTGTTGTTGATGTTTTTACCAAACATGCTCGATTAGATTTAGCTAAAGACTTGAGTGTGTTTGTCGATCATGGAGCTCTTTGGCTTTCTTTCGTTGCACTTCGCACCTTTCGAATCATGTCTGTTGCAAATTTGGTTGCGGACTAATGTAAAGATCGTCTATTTAGGATATCGCAAACTTTTGATCTTTCAAAATCATGTTATGCAATATAATGCATGTGTACATAATTTGCCATATGATGTCAACAATGTAAGCTCGCGCCGGTTGTTGTATAATTCTCCAACGTCCTTGGAGACGCCAAAATCTCTTTCAACATCCTTTATATCATCTTCTTATCGCCGTTTAAATACGGCAATTCTCTCGTCTTGTGCAATCGTAAATGATTTGAAGAAACTTGCCCACCGTGGATAAATCCCGTCAACTAAATAATACCCATTCTGAAATGTAACTTCGTTTACTTCAAACGGAGTCACTGGGGCGATGTAATCAATAAGGTTGTTGAATAACAGGGAGTTATTTAAAATGGTAAGATCGTTATTCGCATCCGCTACCCCAAAGAATGCATGCCACATCCAAAAATCGTACGAGGTCCAACTTCAACCATTATAATTGGATACTTTTTATCACCTCTCTCAAATTGCTCGTGCCATGATTTCAGGAAATTAACCCATTCCCAATGCATACAATTAGTACTCTCAAGTATTCTCGAAAAACCATAAACCCTAGTATGCCTTGTATATAGTTTTTGAATGTCGTTTGTGCCAGGTTTTCTTAAAAACTCGGGCATAAACAAAACAATGATGCACCTACAAAATTTTTGTAAAGCCACACGTGAGGTACGCTCGGACATTAGTAAACATTCATCAAAAGCATCAGGTGATGAGCCATATGCCAATTGGCGTATGGCGGTCGTGCATTTCATAATAACACTACAACTCATGTGAGCCATGCAATTGAGTTAGATTGTACATATTTGAAAATGGTCGGGGAGAGGATGAACAGTTTGAATATAATTTTCAATATCTTGAACTATTTTTATAATAGTTTGATGATCATACGATAACGGCGTCTAAAAAAGTACCCTGGATCAAGGCTGTCAAACTCGCGAGTTTACACGTAAGATCGTACGATCTTACGTGCCCACCTGATAAAATCGTGTAGGATTGCATCAGAGGTAGGATCGTAAGTAGGATCGTAAACTCGCACGTAGGATCGTAAGATCGCGAGTCGATACGAGTTTACAAAAAAAATTATTCTTATTTTTTTACCAAGTTACTAACTTACCGACTTACATACTTACTATCCCATTACTATTTTTAGGCCCGAAAAAGAACAATACGAGTCCGCTGATCTCAGTAATAAGTATTGACGTTTCATTTCCAGATTTTCTAATCAATAAACATAATTATCTACTTTCTCCAAATTGAAATTACATAAAACAAATTAGGATTCTTCTTCTCATGTTCTAGTTACATGAAGCAAAAAGTTTCTTACAGGTAATTGTTGTTTTTTTCTTTTACCTTCACATAGTTTTAATTTAGATAGCTTAATTGTAGTGATACTAGTGATGTACTTTGTTTTGAGACGTTTATTATGCATGCTATGTAATTTTATTCCGCTAAATCGTGAATGTGACGATTGAAACTTGATTTTTTTGTGTTTTACTTTTACTTTGTTATTTTAAATTTGAACTCTGACATTTTCAAGAGGATATTATATAAATTTGTCTTTGATGATGAGTAGAAATAAAAATAGTTTGACTCGTTTATCAGTTGCTTACAGAACATGCTAAATTGGTAGGATCTTACGATCTCGATCCGATCTTACGATCTCGATCTTGCAAAGACAAAAACGATCCCAGATGGGATCGCGATCTTGACAGCCTTGCCCTAGATATCTTGGGTGCTCACCATTCGACCCAAAATAGTCGAAGAGAAAACGTTCTTCTGCAGTCTCACGATCACGGTAAATCATATGATGGGTATTACGGGTATTTGAGGTTTCACCTTATTGCAACGATTTGTGATACTTAATAGCTTGTGTAATCAAATAAATGTCACTCAAATCATCTTCATCACATGCATTGGAAAAAGTAGAACTATACATTTTTAGATTGTGTGATATTTGAAGTGAATTGTGTGTAAAATGATAGTGTACGTGCATTTATATAGTGTAAGAGTGGTGTTTGTTTTTATTATTAAAAAATTTTGAAATTTAAACAAATTTGACCGTTGCATTCAAACGGTTGCAAATTGCTTCTCTTTTCCCCAATTAGCACACACTAATATAGTGACATTTCCACTCACTTACATAATGCCTGGTATGGTGGCACACCCGCTAGAGGCGTCAGTTAGGTGCAATATCAGACTGACATGAGTCTTCATGCCATCATACTCAACACGCTTAATGTTTGAATGTAAATTATAATTAACCAATTAGAATATAACATAATTTTACACTTAAAATTTAAAAATAAAAAATGAGCATACAAAGAAATGCATATTCTGTGAAAGTTAACCGAGTTAATTGTAGACCAAATCAAATTCAACTTGATTTTTATTGGACAAATAAATAAAACTCAGTTTTACTATGTTGCGAAATCAAATTCAACTCGTCCAAAATTTGCATTTAAAAAACTATTTGTTCATCTTGAGTTTTCTTAAGATTGGGGCAAGATTGGTGGTAATAAAAAACCTCTTTGCACGCGTCTATCACTGTTATCCTCACCCGATCGACGCGTCCTTCATACATAAAATATATAAGTCGTTTTAACGAACGAATGAAGTGTGAAGGTGTGGTTGTATGTCTGTAATTTTGTTTTTTGGATGGTTTGTTTGGGTGGCGATGTTGGTTGTGCTATTACACTATGCTCGTAGTAATGTTAGTTAAAAAAGGAGAACTTGACATAGCAATGATATAATTGTCATATTTGCTATCAATGTTAGTACTTAACACAAGGCTAAGGCCGGTTTTCATGGAGTGTGCGTCGTCACCTCTTACACCTCCATCACACACCACCCTCTATAAAAAGAGGTACCATCAACTCTAAAAAGAAAGAGAGTGGTGAGCACCATCACCTATACCAATTTTTTGATTTGTGAGTGTGTGTTGGGTATTTTGTAAGGTGTGTTTGTATAAAGTAAGTATTTTAAGAGTGGCGATGATCATAAAATGTAAAAGATGATGATAGTGGTAATATGTTAAATGGTGTTGTGACGCCGACGTGAAGGTGATGGTAATGATCACCATAAGACTGAGCATAATGGGTGGCCGACCCTTTAGTCGGTCGCATTGTGAGATGTGTCCCCCCTTATGAGCCATCCTTTGAACACGTCCCCCATAAAGAAAATGCCCAACCTCATGTAGTCAACCAAATTGTTTAGCACACAAGATCACCCCCAACGACTCATTATTTGACTGTTTGAAACTTGATAACAATTACGAGTATTTTATCACGTAGTTTTTCTTAGATAGAGAAAGTTGAGTTAATAATGAAATGGCAGGCGTGGTCACGGTTAGTGCTATCTCCATTAGATGTAGTCTAAAAACTATTCTACGAGTGCAAGGTACAGATGGGCACCAATAACTATTATTGGCGCATTTGGGTCCCAGTTTTATTTTCATTTTTCATTTCCTTCATTACAACAAACATATTTTATGATTTGCTGCAAATGACGATAACAGGGTTTTTAGGTGTTAGGAAGAAATAGAATGGGCGGATGATGGTGTACTGGTGATGTTGAACTCGAATTAGCTAACAAAGATAACAGAGGAAATATATTACTCCTTCCGTCTCAAAATAAGTGTCATGTTTTAACTATTTGAAGTTTTTTTTCAACGTTGACTTTAAATATTTTTGTTTGTGCTACTCCTATATAATATTTGATGCAAAATATATGGATGAATTGGTTTTAAAATGTAGTTTCGTCGATATAATTTTAACCAAGTATTATATAACACAAATAAAAATATTTAAAGTCAAAGTTAAAAAAATAATAATTAAAAAAGTCAAAACAAAACACTTATTTTGAGACAGAAGGAGTATCAATGAGTTAATCGTTACTTTGTTGTTGTGACATTTATAAAAGAGGAGATAGAACTGCATGTGAAAATGTATATAAGTTATGATTGTTGATAGAATGTATTATTAGGCCCATATATGTATTTAGTTGTTATTGGGTCTAGCCCATTTATCTCATGTATTATGTATTTATACTCATTTGGGTATTATGTTTTGTTTTTAGATCATTTTTCACATTATGTATGGGTTTATATGTTGCGTCATAAGTCTGATACGTTTAGTAAGTTTGCCTAATTTTGAAGCTTTGTTAAGAACCAATTTAAAACCAATATCAAGGCCTTCAAATGTGACCATGGTGGTGAGTTTGATAATAATATCCTACACCGTCTTTTTGATAAAAATGGCATTCACATTCGATTCTTTTGCCCTCGTACTTCTCAACAAAATGGGAAGTTTGAAAGAATGATCCGCACTATCAATAACCAAATCCGTACCCTTTTGTTTCAAGCCCACTTACCCCCTCATTTTTGGGTCGAGGCTCTTTACATGGCCGCTCATTTACTTAATATCCTTCCGTCAACTGTAATTAGCAACGACACACCTCACACTCGTTTATACAACACCAAACCCAACTACACATTTCTACGTGTTTTCGGTTGTCTTTGCTACCCCCATGTCGACACTACGCACAAACTTGGACCTCGTTCTACCCCGTGTATCTTTCTTGGTTATCCCTCAAACCATCGTGGGTATCGATGCCTCGACCTTGCCACCAATAAAATTATAATTTCCCGCAACGTCACATTTGATGAAACCGTTTTCCCATATGGTTCTGTTACCCTAAATGCCGCACCCTCATACACCTTTTTGGATGAGGAACCGACTTTCTCCCCAACACCCGCTATCATTGCGCCAAATGGGCCTTCTATAACCAAGCATGCTACCCCAAACACACCCTTAGCCACCAGGTCCCATTTACCGGTAACCCCTCTCACAAAGGCCATCTAGGCACAATGGGGATTTCTATCATACCCATATATGAGCAACCAACACCATCAGCAAGCTAATCATCACACTAAAAGAATACTCAACCTAATACCGCTTCGACTCATCCCATGGTCACTCGGCTTCGTCTTGGTATCCGTCAAACAAATCCCAAATATAACTGTCATGTCTCCACCATTTCCTCAATTCCAAAATCCTATAATATTGCTTTTAGCGACCCTAATTGGCAAAATGCTATGCGTGATGAATATAATGCCCTTATTAAAAATGAAACTTGGATTCTTGTGCCACGACCACCTGACACGAACATTGTTCGCTTTATGTGGTTGTTTAAGCACAAGCACTTTGCAGACGGATCCCTTAGTAGGTACAAGGCTTGCCTTGTCGCTAACGGTAGTAGTCAACAAATTGCCGTCGACTACGATGAGACTTTCAGTCCGGTTGTCAATCTGGCCACCATTCGTATTGTGCTTAGTCTCACGGCATCTCGACATTGGCTGGTTCATCAGCTCGATGTCAATAATGCCTTCCTTCATGGCCATCTATCTGAGAGTGTGCATATGCATCAGCCACCTGGTTTTTGGGACCCTCAGCGTCCCAACCACGTTTGTCTTCTGCAAAAGTCTATTTATGGGCTTAAGCAAGCTCCCAGGGCCTGGTTTCAAAGGTTTGCAGGATATGCTACCCGAGTTGGTTTTGCTCATAGTCCTTGCGACTCCTCACTGTTAATCGACAGGGTTTAGATATTACGTATATGTTGATTTATGTTTGATTGAAATTTATTCTAGCAGCTTCGCTGGCAAACTCTTGTAGAGGATAAATACTTCGACTTCAAGCTAGTTTTTCGAATGATGCGTCTTGGCCTTACATAACTTTTTTGGGACTATTTTGTTGACAGTGATGTATACTGGTGTGTGTTCTTTGTCAGAAGAGTATAGTTTGCCTTGAAGAAATTAGGATTGTGAGCAGGTATGCTGATAACTGCCGCTTGTCGTTACCGGTTGAGCTCGAGTCTAAGACTGTATGTATCTAAGGTCTTTAGTGCTTGACCTGATCTTTATGGAGCCTTGCGGGTGGCTTCAGTTACTTTACTTTCACGGAGACTTATTTTCATATACGGTTTAGAGATTTGTTTATTTATGAATGATCTCATGGGGAACCCCACAAGGCAGCTCTTAAGAGGTTTTGCATTGTTATAATCGGGTACTAATTTGATTATGGGCTTCAGTTGTATTCTGCATCTCCTCTTTCTTTGATAGGCTATTCGGATGCAGATTGGGCCGGTTGTCCAACTACTCGTCGATCCACCTCTGGATATTGTGTCATCTTGGCAACAACTCATTGTCATGGTCCTCTAAGCGCCAAGCTACTCTCTCCCGCTCAAGTGCGGAGGCCGAGTACCGTGGTGTTGCTAATGTTGTTGCCGAGACTGCTTGGTTACGTAACCTATTATGAGAGCTACACTCCCCTTTAGCTCGTGCTACGTTGGTTTATTGTGATAATGTTAGTGCTGTGTATATGTCTTCCAATCCTGTTCAACATCAGTGTACGAAGCATATTGAGATTGACATACATTTTGTTCGCGACCAGGTCGCTGCATGACATGTTCGTGTCTTACATGTGCCTTCTCATTACCAGTTTGCGGATATCTTCACCAAAGGCTTACCATATGCGTTGTTTGATGATTTTCGTTCCAATATGAGTGTTCGTCCTTCTTCCGCTCCGACTGCGGGGGGCTGTAGATAGAATGTATTATTAGACCCATATATGTATTTAGTTGTTATTGGGTCTAACCCATTTATCTCATGTATTTATACTCATTTGGGTATTCATGGATTGATATGGAAACAATATAATTCTACAATGATTAGATTTTAATATTTGAAAAATATAAAGTAAAAGCAAGTATTTAAAGAGGAAAATGTTTTTTTTATCTGTTGCATTTCACCCATTATTAAATAGTCAGATAAAAAAAGTAAAAATAAAAATCAAACAACGGTCACTGATATACCCACGAGGCAACCAATGGTGTTGCGGTGCACCTACGGCGCCACCGTATATCCAAGAACACCAACAACATGCTACAGGTACGCCGTGCGCTCTAAGAATATTTTGTAGATGCCAAAGCACAAAAGAAAAGAATACTATAGACCAAAAAGTCAAAAGTAAAAAGGATCGGATGCTTTAAAACCAAACCACATGAGCAAACATAATTACAAAAAAGGATATGATCGTAAATAACACAAACCCAAAGGCCCATATTCGTAAAATCACACCAAAGCCCTGTTGTATATCGTGTTTATCAAAACCCTTGCACTATATATACCCGCCGCATATCGGCTCCCCAAACCCTCTTGCAATTTGTTTTTTCTTATTCCATTAGCCGATCCTAGAAAAAGCATCTTGCAAACATGTTGGTCTATCAAGATTTGCTTTCTGGTATGTTTTTCTTTATGTTCTTTAGTTTTTTTTATATTGTTTTTATGCTGTTTGATGATAAAGTTAAGGTTGTTAGATGTTTTATTGTTATGTTATTGTTTAGATCTGGTAGTTTTTAGTACATGTTGGATGGATGATGTTATATGGTTTTGTTTTGATGTTTAGATTTGTTTGTTTGTTAGATCTGAAGATTGGTTATGAGGTTTAGTTTGTGTTGGATGTTTTTTTAGTTTTAGGTTTTATGTTTTTTAGTTTATGTTCTGTATCTGTTAAATAAAGGTTTATTTATCATGTTTAAGGGGGTGTTTGTGATTTTGCTTATATGCTTATTAAGTAAGCTAAGTGGGTGTTTGTTTTGGCTTATACATGGGCTTATGAGCTTATTTGATTTCAGCTTATATTTTATATAGGCTTATATAAGTTTATCACGATATAAACAAGTCAAAATAAGCCGAAATCAAATAAGCTCGTAAGCCCACATATAAGCCGAAACAAACACCACATAAAACTAAACTAACCTGTTTATTAGAAACAGCTTTTTTCACTAGTAAGCATTCAGAGTTTATATAAATTTATAACTTATATAAGCTCACAAGTTTCAAAATAAGCCAGAAAAGTGGGCTTGAACTCTTTTTCACTCAATAATCAAATAAGCTGTTTACATAAGCAAGCCTAGACACTTCTATAGCTATGTTGATCTAAATAATGTTTTTCTGTTGGTAATCATCTGTGGAATTTGTTGACTTCTAACATTTATTTCTTATTTGATACAGTAGTTTTTTAATGGCCTTGCATTTATTGTGTTACAAATATGTTATTAAGTCTATAATGGTCCTGTTTGGGAAAAAAATCATGTCTATTTATTGTGTGGTATAAATTTGGTTAAGCGAAGCTAGGTGGCTGTGGTTTTTTATGGAAGTTCACAATCTAAGAATTAACTATTTATACTAGTGGGATATCTAACTAAAACTTTTTTATGTGATTTTAGGTGACGAGCTTCTTTCAGACTCATTCCCTTACAACGAAATTCTTGATGGGATCCTATGGGAAGTTGATGGAAAGGTATATCTTCAATCATTCTTTACTTTGGGAAGCTGTCTGTTCAAAATAGTTCAAGTACAAATATGCTAACTATCTTTAGTGTTAAATTTATGTTTGCAGTGGGTGGTACAAGGAGCAGTTGATGTTAACATTGGTGCAAACCCTTCTGCTGAAGGAGGTGGTGACGATGAAGGTGTTGACGATCAAGCAGTGAGGGTTGTCGACATTGTCGACACTTTCAGACTCCAGGTAAAAACTAAAACCTGTCAATTACACATCTCATTGAGTTTTGAAAAAGTTTATTGATTATTATTTTAAATTACATTGTCCCTGTAGGAGCAACCTCCCTTTGACAAGAAGCAGTTTGTTGGTTACATTAAGAAGTACATCAAGTTGATCACACCCAAGCTTGATGAAGAGAAACAAGCCTTCTTCAAGAAGAACATTGAGGCTGCAACTAAGTTCCTTTTGGGAAAGCTTAAAGACCTTCAGTTGTAAGTCTTCCTGCTCATCTTAAATTTTGAAGACAAATTGTTTGAAAAACTTGAATGCTAATTGTGTGCAACGTTAACTTTATGTTTTGCAGTTTCGTTGGGGAGAGCATGCATGATGACAGTTCAATAGTGTTTGCTTACTACAAGGAAGGTGCTGCTGACCCAACATTTTTGTACTTCGGTGTGGGGTTGAAGGAGGTTAAGTGTTAAGAAATGTCATCTTGAGCAGGTGAAAGAGTTGGGATGCTTGATGTAGTTCTGCTTTTAAGTTTGGTTTTTGTTCTATTATATGGATCTTAAATTTATCTTGCTTTAAATGTTTGGTGTCAATTTTGGATCTGCTACTCGGTTTCTGATATAAGTAAGATTAATCTTCATAGTCTTGGGTAGATTCATTTGTTGCTACTATTAGGTTTTAGAGGAATTCATCAGTTTGGTTTGGTTTGGTTCTGTTGAGACTTGCAACGTGATGCAAATGTTTTCCAAACCAAAAACACACGAAATCTGAGCTTTGATTCATCAAATATTTTGTTTTTTACTGGATTGGATAAAACATTCAAGCAGACGAGGGAAAGTTTTGATACGATTGATCGATCATAAACATCCCGGTCATATTAAGCCAAGATGCAATGAATATCCAAACCTGATACAATGGTAGGAGATGAAAGACCCTAATCGACCACCTACCAATGGTAAGAGATGAAACCTGAAAGAAGAGCTGTTTTACATTATAATGTGGCATGAATGTTATGGCCAATTAATTACATACAGTTCAATATATGTTGGTAAGAATAATAACATTTGCGCGCTAACTATGGTTCTGATAGTCTCCGTGCACATTCTCAAATTCACGTTTCATATCCTGACTTGTCAAGCGATTTGACTCATCTGCTGTCGAAGCATGTTAATAGGGCCTTTCAATAGCCGTCATATTTTGCGATAGCCTGAATATCCAAACTTGATGCAAACAAGAAGTAAAGATGATGAAAATAATCAAATATGGTGAAAAAGGATCTTGAATAAACAATACTAACCACGTTTTATATAAATAATTATATATATATTACAATAGGCAGACGCCCCGATCCACCACCCACCGGGTTGCATTTAATTTTTTTGACCCGACATTTAATGAGGCCTTTTTTTTTTTTTTTTTTTTTTTTTTTGAATTGTTGTTAAACTTATTTGTCTCAAAACTTTTTAAAATAAAATTTACTCTTTTTTTTTCTCTCGGAATACCTTTTCGGCTGTATTGAAGTCATCGGTGGTTTTTTTATGTATAAACATCGTAAGTTTCTCAAACTTGCGATCCGAAATCAGTCCGTTATTTTTTTTTTCTAAAAATTTTTTTAATAACGTTTTCCTTTTATTTTTTTTTTTTTTTTTTTCTTTCGAATGTACCTATTCCAGTGTCGCGGAGCATCGGTTGTTTTTTTATGAATATTTATTTTTAACAGTTAGTTTTTTTTTTAACACTTTTTTTTCCTTTTTTTGCTCTAAAAAGTTTTTAAAGTAATCATTTTTTCTTTTTCTCAACAAAATTTAAAATAAAATTTTCCTTTTTTTTTTTCGGATTCCCTCTTTTCAGCATCTGCTTTTTGTACACGGTCTGTTTTTTTTTCATGAATAAATTTTAAGCTTACTCAAAAACGATAGCTATAAATTTAATGTTTTCAAACCTCGCGTCGTAATAGTCCGCATCGGGGCTATGCGGTCGCAGTTTTTTCTCTTTTTTTTCCAAAAAATTTATTATAATAATATTTTCCTTTTTTCCATGGTAATATACTGCATGCATTAAATGGCCTTTTGAATTAGTGTGCATTTAAATGCACCTGTGTTTGACGGTGGTTATTTGCATTTAATATGGGCTCAACTCTACCCGGTTTCCAATCGTTTTTTTTTATTGGTTATTTTTTTTTTTTTTAGAAAAAAAAAATTGTTTCTTTTTTTTAAATACTTCTCGCCTTTTTTAGTCATCGTGTATGTTTTTTTTAATTGAAATGTTTTTCGAACAATTTTACAAAAAAAAAAATTTAATCTGTTTTTTTGCCTTTTTTTTTTTTAAATTCATCAATTTTCTGAGTTTTTGGTTATTGTGGGTTGACCGACCAGTCGCCCGAAGTTCTTTTTTATTTACAGAAAGATGCCTAAATATTTTAGAAATACCTCCACTGATATGTGTTAAATTCGAAAACTCGCTCCTATTTTATTTATTTTTATAAAATAACCTTTTCCCCTCTATCGTTTTATCGACGTTAGTTTTTTTTTTTAGAAATGCAACCAAAACAGTGTTAATCGGTGTATGCTTTAGATGTTAAATTATTTTTTTTTTACAATTAACATACTTTTAAACGTTCCACTCGAAATACACCTGGCGCACTACCAGCGGAAGGATGAGATAATAGTTATTGGGACTACTAACGGTTTTTGTTGTTTTCATTCATTTATAGATATCAAATCATTAAAACTTCTTAAATAACTCGCTTTGCGCAGCATCGATGGCTTCCTTCCCTTTGACTTCTCGAACATCAATATAAAAGGATCTCTAGGCGACAAGTGTTGAACTCATTTTTTCGACTTCAATTGTGTGAGTCTCAGTCAACAATTTTTTTCTACGGCTCCAGATCGCTCTAGAAACTCATTAGTGAACATTTTCCGATAATAACATTCGTTATCAATCACACTTTAAAACATTTTTTACTTTTTTCAGACATTTTTACTAAATTTGTTAGTTGAAGGTGATTCTGTTGCTTTATTTAGAGAATGTTAATTGACTTTAAGAATTAAGGAAACATTGAAATTTGGGAAGTTTTACATTTTGTACGTATAACTAGTGACGTTATAATTATCAGATTGTCATAAATTCCACTTTCTGTTCAAGTGACGCTTTTTCCCAAACCAAGGAATAGCTATTGGGAATTAGATATAGCTAGGTGTGCAGACTCGCTTCTGTTTTCTTGACAGGTGGCATCAATTGCGCGACACTTGGTAATAAGAAATGAGTATTCTTAGTAGCGCAATAGGCAATTATCATGATAATGAGTGATAATATCCAATAAGGAATGAAGTTATCTAAGGTGCTCAAATTTGAAACTTTAATGAAGGATTTATGTATCCAAGTAGCTGGAACGGAATGATAGTTCGTGCAATTATTTGACACGAGCTGTTATCAATCAGTTAAAAAATAGGGTATCAACCCAACTGCCTACACTAGAATATGTTATTTTTACAGTCAGCATGTGTTATTTGGAAGTTGTGATTGGTAAATACGAATGATTAGTTGATTTATTTGGTTTCCAATAGATCTTGTAGAGACGTATGAAGCCCACCTATACTGCGGCTCTTTGCAACTGGTTTGGGGTTTTAGCGGGCCGCCGATGCAAAAACCAATCTTTTAATTGGAGAAGAAGGATTCATAACTGGTGCGAAATTGATAGGAGAAAACCTACGCAAGACCTTGACTGATTATAAGGGAATGGAATCTAAAGATGTCAAGGAATTTTATTGAATTGGTGTCGTCTGTAGGAATGCATCAACAATGACATTAGGTGTAGGGAACACAAAGTATGATTGAGACATGTCATGTTCGTGGGGCGTGGGGGAAGAAAAAAGCTCGAGACGGTATCAATTGATGTGGTATGATGGAGCGATATCTATAACTTTGCAAAGAATCGAATGGAGATCTTGGAGATTGGCGTTTGCATTTCAGAGTATGAGATGGAAGAATTTTGTTAAATATTTGACGATGGATTAAAAGGTTCTTTATGTTTATTCATTGTTCTTGTTTACGCCAAATAGTTGGATTTGTTGTTACATTTCCATTGAGAATCTTGTTGTTTACTCAAACATACTAAGCATACAAAGTTAAACAACAATGTCCGCATCGCCCACAGATGAGGTTGTGTCAGGATATCACATTCTTACTAAACTTTCCAAAAACTAGCACATGATACATTCCACGGATTCTATTCAGGATTGGAAGAGAGAGTATGGTTCATTTTGCCTCCATATAGTTTGTCTTGTTTTCGTGATACTATATCGGAAGAAATTTTGAGTGTGTTGGGATGTAGAATCAGAACCGTGTTTTGCTTTTCCGTATAATAATTGTGCAAATGATCAGTGCTATCATTCACCCACGCAACCGACAGTTGAGGTCAAAGGGGGCTTTATTTGTAAATTGGTTGGGTTCAATCAAAAGACCTATTGGCTAATGGGAAGGTGCGATTGTTGGGGCGGATTTGGTTGCTTTGGTTGGCATAAAAGATGCATGGATAGGTTTGTTCCAACGTTGTACACCTTTTGGATAATTGTGCAATTTACATGTCAGAAATATTCATTGCAATTTTCATTATTTATAATTGTGCAACTGCACCCAAATTTTGTGTTTTTCACACATTTGATATCAGTTTGCCATTTAGATATCAAATCATTAAACCTTCATAACTCACACTCGCTTTGCAGCATCAGATGGCTTCCCTTCCCATCTTGACCGTTCTCGAACACTCCCAAATATCACCACCACCAGACTCTCTAGGCGACAAGTCGTTGCAACTCACTTTTTTCGACTTCAATTGGCTGTGCTCCTCCAGTCAACAATCTTTTCTTCTACGAGCTCCAGATCGCTAGAACTCAATTCAGTGAAACCATTCTTCCCGATATTAAACATTCGTTATCAATCACACTTAAAACATTTTTACCCTTTTGTAGGCAACATTTTTACCCCGAAATTTGTTATGTTGAAGGTGATTCTGTTGCTCTTACTTTTGCAGAATGTAACCTTGACTTTAACGAATTAACAGGAAACCATCCTCGAAACTGTGGCAAGTTTTACCATCTTGTACCGTTACTAGGCGACGTTACTAAATTATCAGATTACATAAAAATTCCACTTTTCTCCGTTCAAGTGACGCTTTTTCCCAACCAAGGAATAGCTATTGGAATTACGAATCACCATAGCCTAGGTGATGCCAGCACTCGCTTCTGTTTCTTGACAGCGTGGACATCAATTGCGCCACCTGGTAATAATGATGAGTCATTCATAGCTAGCGGCACTAGGCCATTATATGATAAGAGTGATCAAATATCCAATACAGGATGAAGCTTATCTAAAGCGTGCAAAAGTTGAAACTTTTAATGAAGATTATGTAACTCAAAGCCTAGCTGGACCGAGTGATAAACTTCGTGCCACACTTATCTTGACATGAGCTGTTATCAATCAGTTAAAAAATAGGGTATCAACACAACTGCCAATACTAGAATATGTATCATCTTTTACAGTAGCATGTGCTTATATTTGGAGTTGCATAGCGAAATCACGCAATGATGAGCTGATTCTATTTGGTTTCCCAATTGATTGTAGAGCACGTATGAAGCCACCTATACCTGCGGCCTACTTTGGCAACTGCGTTGGGGGTTGTGCAGCGGTTGCAAAAACCAATCTTTTAATTGGAGAAGAAGTATTCATAACTGGTGCAAAATTGATAGGAGAAAACCTACACAAGACCTTGACCGATTATAAGGATGGAATCCTAAAAGATGTCAAGGAATCTTTCAATGAATTGGTGTCGTCTGTAGGAATGCCAATAACTATGACATGGGTGTACGGAACACCAAAGCTCAGATTCTATGACATGGATTTTGGGTGGGGGAAGCCAAAAAAGCTCGAGACGGTTTCAATTGATTATAATGGAGCGATATCTATCAATTCTTGCAAAAAATCAGACGGAGATCTGGAGATTGGCGTTTGCATTTCAGCTACTGAGATGGAGAATTTTGTTCAAATCTTTGACAATGGATTAAAAGCGTACCTTTAAGTTTATCTCATTGTTCTTTTTAACGCCAAATATTTGGTTTATGTTGTTTACATTTGCATTGAATAATCTTATGTACTAAAAATAATTCATCGTGTACAGCTTAGGCGGCGAATAAATGATTATGGTTGTAACAGGGAATGTCTTCAGAGTTTAAAAGTTTTCAAGATATATAGAGATCATGTGTTCAGATCCCTCTTCCAAAACAAAAATATTCCCATACAGTGATACAGTAATTTTTACAGTGATACATGTTCCCGTATATGCCGGACAGGCCAATAGTCCGAATGGGTCACACAAAGCCCAAGCGAACCACTCAAGCCCAATCGTATCATTCCAGACCAAGCAAGCTATTCAAGTCCGAAAGGGCCACAGGGTCCGAA